>JACDJE010000714.1:0-99433 GCA_016647715.1 Pavo muticus
AATACCGCGAGGGAACCACGTGCTGTTCTCCGCGGCGAGCTGAGAAGGCTGAGCCGGGCAGCGGGGGAAGCCAGGCGCTCGGTCCGGAGCTCCACCCCCGCTTCCTCTTCGCGCCAAGTCCTCCTCAGGGAAGCCGCACCTCTCCTCCCGTCAGGATACTCCACATGCCCATAAGGGGCAGTAAACGGAACCAGAACATTAACTCTTTAAATCCTACTGGTTCACATGATGTTCTGATGTGGAATACTGATCACAAAAGAAAAATCACCAAACCACAACACCATGACACAGTTCTTTACAGTAATAATATAGTAATAATGACTTATTTTAATCCCTGCATACATGTATATTTATTTTCAACACACAGAATACCAACTGAAAAACAACCTAATATTTTTACCCATAGAAAACAACTATCTTATAGTTCACACAGACTTAATTGTGACTGTAAAACCACCTTTGAAGGAAGTAGCAATGCAGAGCAACTTACAAATCAAGTCTCCTTCTTTTTTCTAATAAAGAAATTAATGATTTATGATGAAATTAGTATTGGCTTAGCAAATCTGACCGGGGAACAGTAATTTCCAGTCTACCCTGGCCCATCTATGTTTAGGAAAATACCTTTAAGTAGGTGAATTACTCTGGCATGACTCTGATCCAAGCTCTGCATATATCTTAACAGGATCATAAATAGACTACTTTTTTTTTCATTTCTTAATCCCTGCACTGGTGAAATATAAATAAGCCAAAATCTATGACTAAATATAAATGCTAGTATTTGTTAATCATAGAAATAGAATTGCTCAGGTTGGAAAAGACCCTAAAGATCATCAAGTCCAACCGCAACCTAACCTTACTGCCCTAACTCTAACAACCCTCTGCTAAATCATGTCCCTGAGCACCACATCCAAACAGTTTTTAAACGCATTCAGGGATGGTGACTCAACCACCTCCCTGGGGAGCCTATTCCAGTGCTTAACAACCCTTTCTGTAGAGAAGTTTTTCCAGATATCCAACCTAAACTTACCCTGGCGGAACTTGAGGCCATTTCCCCTTGTCCTATCACCTGCCACCAGTGAGAAGAGACCAGCCCTGCTCTCACTGAGATCACCTTTCAGGTATTGCA
The DNA here is from genome assembly GCA_016647715.1 of Pavo muticus. Taxonomy (NCBI): domain Eukaryota; kingdom Metazoa; phylum Chordata; class Aves; order Galliformes; family Phasianidae; genus Pavo; species Pavo muticus. The sequence continues at coordinate 1,127 of JACDJE010000714.1, forward strand.
AGAGAACAGTAAGGTCTCCTGTCAGCCTTCTCTTCCCTATACTAAACAGCCCCAGTTCCTTCGGTCTCTCCTCGTAGGACGTATTCTCCAAGCCCTTCACAAGCCTTGTTGCCCTTCTTTGGACCTGCTCCAGCACCTCAGTGTCCTTTCTGTATTGAGGTGCCCAAAAGTGAATTTCAGTATTTCAGTACTAAAAAGAATGGAGACCTGCCACAAAAATGTTGTGCCTGAAAAGCTGCTAGATTAAAAATAAATAAATAGATAAATAGATAAAATTTAAAATTTCATAAAAACAAGATCTCATTAAAAATATGATATTGACCGCAAATATTTGAAAATCACATACTGAAAATGCGATTTTTTTTTTTAATTTTTGATTTATAAGAAGTTTTTAATATGTGAACAGGAATAGTAAATGTTGTGATCTAAATAACTTAGCATAACTAGATGTAGACTGTTCTGTGGAGGTCATTCAGCAGGAAAATGCTTTCACCCACTGCTGAAACACAGCATCCACGTTTCGGAAGAACAAAGGTCCTGGGTACAGAAAGTCTGCCTGACTGGCATTCCAGTCCTGCACCAAAATCCTGAGCAACAAAAGACAAAACAAAACAAAAGAAAAAACAAGGCTTCTTGTGCCACCATCTATATTCCTTCTGCAAGACAAATAAAATAATAATTTTTCATTGATATAAAAGGTTTGAAGGCCAACAAGGAGGCCAGGTGTTACTGTAGGCTGCTTAATAGCCACTGCTGGCTGCTAACTGTATAGTAAAACTACGGGAGAAAAGCCAAAAAAAAATGGAACAACTGGATGTATATGTATAAATAATATATAAATATATAATATAAATACATGTAATATATATACTATATGGTATACAAGTAATATATATATTATATATTTATGTAAATATACTGTGTATGCGTGACCGTTGTTTGTTTGTTTTAAGAAAAGGAAACAGATAACATTTGGTGTTTGGATTTTGCTCCAGAAACAAGGGAAACTTCATTTCTTGTTTTTCCTTCTCAGAAAATTTATTCATTTTAGAAAGCATCAGATAAAACTGAGAATCTGCTGAATGCTGAGCATTCATAATCTCATCCACTTGACTACGTTTCACCTTCTTTTATAGTGTGATAAAATTTCTCAGTCTCTCTTCAGCTTTGAGATCCCATGCATCAGATATGTCTAAGCATCTACCTATTCACCATACACCTCTGGCAAGTGGCAGCTTTCAGAAAGGTTCTGGGACTGCCCACGATGGTGGAGCACGTGCCTTCTAGTAGCACCTTGCCCTAGGAGAAGCTATGCGTGAAGATACATGCTCCTAATGGCAGGTCCACTTGGTGGCCTTTCCACCACAGTGGAGCCTTGTGTGTTCTTTCTACAGATGGACAGGGAAAGAAAACCCTTCCCTTTCTCCTAAAAGCCTCTTGCAAAATCTGATATTTCAGAATAAAGAAAGCTAATGTTCTTAACATCGTAATGACTATTATATCTAAAATTGGAAGTGCAAGCTTGCTTCATTGAAGGGTCTGGAAATCTAGATCTACTCAATCTATCCAGATCACATCAATTTGTAGCAAATGTGCTGTGAGCTTTCCAAGAAAACTGTCTTTATGAGGTTATCGTTGTTCACAGGGAATGTAAGAAGCGCAATGCAACTGAATGTTGGTTTTCCTGAATCCCTACACGTGTACAGGTTCATTGCCTTCTGGAGGGAGCTATTCTGTGATACATTCACTGTCAAAAGAAAGCGAAGTTTACCCCTTCTCCTTTTTCCCCTTCCTTCCACTTCTACTTTCCCCTGTTTGGTGCCTTGTGTTGACATTTGAACTCTTGTGCAGTGAGCATGAATGTGCTGCTGCAATTTGGTGGCACAGCACCATCCACTTCTCACAAGCATAAATTATTTAGCAGGGTTGCAGACAGCAACAATCAGGTTAACACCATTCTCACTTTCATGAAAACATTTCTTTTTTCTCTTGTCTTGTTCACTTAATATAAAAGGTCACTGCAACTTGAAGCATATGTTTATTATTTTGTATGGAAAATATAATACTACTACTTGTTTTCTTCCAGAGAAGCCAGAAATTACCAGAATGACCATTTCTTTCACAAAAGCACTGCAATTCTTTTTCTATTTTCTGGAACTTAGAATTTCAGAAGGGCATAAAATAATGGTAAAGTTATGATTAACATTTTTGGAAAGTGAAAAAGGAGAAAATTGATTTGAATTGTTTCCAAAAGTAACAACTATTATATATAGTAAGTCAGCTCATCTACCTAGTCTGAATTTACAATCTCAGAGGTTGAAACTCAGAGCTATGTCTAGGGCTTCGCAATCAGCACCTTTGAGAGGATGCATTTTTTTTATCAGCTTTGACTAATCACTAAAAAATGGCAAATAAATCTGTACTAATTGCATATACTGGTACAATTAATCAGACCTTTCCTTTAAATTTAATAAATTCTCTATTCCCCACGATTATTCCCTGTGGATCTATCTCATTTCTTTGCCAGCACTGAAACCAAGCTCAGCTGCTAAGTTACAAGTTGCATAGGCCAGTGGAACAAAACTTACTAGTGTGTGACAAGAAAATGATTTTCCACTAATGTGGAAAAAGCAGAAAAACAGACCTTATACCAGAAGTGCAGTTCTGCAGACTGCAATTTGAATTTCTGAAATCTGTTCTGCATAGCTTGAGCTTTAAACAATGTACTTAACTCCCAGTATCCCATGGGGCATTTCTGGTTATTTTGAGAATTCCCGATGACTAACAGCCTTGGCATTGTCATGGTTTCTATATTACTCAGTGATCAGTAGCCTCGCTATTGAAACGTTTTTTCGCTTCAAGAAAAATAGGAGCAATATCTGATGTGTGTTACACCTAGAGATTAGGGCTGAAAGTAAACAGCTGTAGGTCTTTCAGCCTTATCCACACAATCAATAACATTCCTAATCAAGAGTGATGGTTGAAAGGAATGAAAGGCATGAGGAAAATTCTTCATAAAGAATAAAGCAAATTAGTCAAGGTTTGCTCTTGTATGTGACTTTAAGCGTGCTAGGAAAAAAAAAAAACAACAACCCTTCTCCAGATATACTTAACCTAGAGTAAGGAAGATAAATGGAAATATGTTTTAGCTAGCCTTTCATCCTAATTTTTTCAATTAAAAGATTGAATAGGCAAGTTCTTCCAGACAAAGAAATAATTCCTCATTAAAATGCAATAGGTCTCCTGTGGTAGCACCTCAGGTATGCCTTCCATATTCTTACCTAACAGATTCCTCTTCCTTTTTGCAGCATTTTACTTTAAAAACAATGTGGTTAAAATGTGCATGGAGAGCTGCATGTTGGCTGGGTAAATGGCAACACAGAAACTAGAGAAGTGCAGGAGACTACTTGTGCATTAAGCAGGATTTATCCGCTAACCAGAGCAAAAACCTAAATTCAGTTAGAAGAGGAGTGACAGTGAACTTAATCACCAAGTCAAAAGTCACAAGGTAGATCAGTACATTGTAAAGATATTATCAGTGGTGAAATAGGCTTTGTTTTCAAGGGTGTTTTTTTTTTTTAGGTTTTTTTTTTTAACACTACGGATGTCATTATGGGAGAAAGGTTTTCTCCCTCTTCATTGGAATTATTAAAAAAAATATCTGTCTTTATTCATTATTAATAAAGAGGTCATCCACAATTTCTTTTTTTACATTTTTCATCCAAAGAAAATCACTTACAAGTCAAGAAGGAATGACCTTCAAATTCTATAAATCAATGTGACAAGGGATTCAATCAGCCACATGCCCTCTCTCATTTAAGCAGCTGCTGACTCCCATAGAGTACATAGAGTGCAGGTCCCCCGTGGCCCTGCAAATGATGAAGAAAGCAGCAGATCTGCAGTTTTAAAACCACTGAAGCTTGGCTGAGGAAATCACTGTGAAATAGTTCTGTTTTGATTTCACAAGTGAAATAAAAGAGTCTGAATTTTTAATTTGCATGAGCTGCTAGCATTGCACACACCTCCATATCACATTTTCTCACTCTGAACACTGTCAGTGCTGCCAGAGAAGCTGTAACATCACTGTAGATTTTCTTCATACTAATTGCTATGTGAGTCCATACCTGCATGTTCTGTATGTTCCCAGGCATGGGCTCCATGAACTTTAAAGAAGCTGCAACAAGTGTAGCAGTAGTGCTGTTCAATCTCAAATTTGAGAAGCAAAGCTGGACAGGCTGCTGAGTGCCAAAAGGTGACCTTCACCTGGTGTTGCAAATTCTCCTCAAATTCAGAAAACTTATTATACCAGAATTACTCTCAGCTGGATTTCTTGTGTCATCACTTTGGATTAGTTCAGATAGATATGGAAACAGGATGCAGTATAGTTGTGGCCTAAGTGAAGATACAGTTTGTATCTGCAACCAGACAGGTATACCTCAATCCTAATCAGATGGTCCATACTATTCTCTGCTTTTAAACTTCATATGCACATTGTTATCTCAGTGATATCTGTCAATAAATTCAGGACTTTCAGCAACTAATTCAAGTGCCTCAGCAGAACTATTCTTGTGGGAAACTTCAGTTCCTAGATAAGAAGGACAACTGGAACCTAAAAAGCAGAGATTCAACACTCCACCAGATTTGAGGAGGAGGTAAACTGTACCCTGCTAGGGTTGATAATAGGTGCCATAATAAGGTCAAAGCGCCAATTAAAAACTTAGTCAACAGTCATGCTTCTTGTAAATAGGATTCTGACCATATATGGGGACCTGGCTTATGTAACACACAAACTTCTGCCTGGATCTGACCACCAAAGGTCCCTTACCAGAACCCCAAATTAACACAGTGCATGCATAGTGCTATATTTTAATATGCATAGCAACTCTAGGAATAGGTGGGCATTTCATAGAAATTGTATGAATATTCACATGTTAAAATGTATAAGATGTGTGCTTTTGATCTTGAGTGTGCATGTCGGGAAGAAGTGATCTCCCATGCACCCAGCACTGCAATAAAGTAATGCCGGCTTTCTAATCTGTCATTCAGGTTGGCGAGTTTTATTTCTGCATTTTGGTAACATCACTGCAGATTCAACAGTTTACGGTGCTTTCCCCAGACTGAAACCCTTAATTTTATTTTTTCAAGCCACTAAAGAAAACACAAAGAAAGATTAATGAAGCTTTCCAATGAAAGCAAGTTGCTAGCATGATCTTATTTAACAAAATCTCCTTTGAACAAGGTACTTAACAAGCTTTGGTGATTGACAAGTTTGATTCAATCAAAATTAAGATTAAGTCTCTGTGCCCTAGTACTGTTTTGCAATAAAGGAAACTACAGGAAAAACCTGAAAGGTCATTATAAGCCTTGTATTCATAGAAGTAGGAGAATTACTTATCTTATGTGCGTCAAATAGTAGAAAGGATAGGAAATGGAGTTATTCCCTGACATCCTGGGACAAGAGATTTGGTTTAGTGACTCAGCTAAAAGGTCCATCTAAAACCAGTGTCCTGTTTCAAAAGCACAAATCGTGAAACTTCAGGGGAAAAATACATGCTACAACATATTTGTGACTATAAAATCCTACTAGCATTTTAGGGAGCACCTATAGATAGCATTTCGATACTTGGCATTTTGTAGTCACTAATAGACCTGAATTTCATGGACTTGTTATGTAATTAAAAAAAACTCATTTACATGTTTGTACTTCACCATGTCCTGCAGCAATGAGTTATGTGAATACTACCATGTGAGAAGCTACCATTTTCTTTGTGAGAAAAAAAAAAAGAAAAAAAAGGACATTGTTCACTTTGGCCAAAAATTGATGCATTATAATTTCACTACAAGATTTCTGGTTTTATACATAAATATTAAACTATGTAGATAAATGAGAAAGGGATCCTGCATTCATTTTCTCTTCAACAAGCATTCACAGAAGTGTGTCCTCACATCATCTCTGTGTTCAAACCTGTAAAGCCCTAGCCTATTCACTAGTTAGTTAGTTCAGGCTGGCAGTGAGGAACTCGCTGAGAAAAGCCTGAGGACTATCAAGAAAGACTTCAGGGGACTGGGGCGGGTAGTTGAAGAAACAGGTATGCAGGTGGCTTTTTCTTCTATACCTTCAGTGGCAGGGAAGGATACTGAGAGGATCCAAAAAACCCACCTTATAAATAAATGGCTTAGAAGTTGGTGCAAACACAGGAATTTTTTTTTTTTTTTTTTTACCATGGGGCAATTTACTCAGCACCTGGCACATTGGCTGCAGATGGAAGTAGCCTGTCTCCAAGGGGTAAGAGGATCCTACCTGAGGAACTGGCAGGACTCATTGAAAGGTCTTTAAAGTAGGTATGAAGGGGGAAGGGGACAAAAAGAGGGCCACTGGGGTAGGGCGGGTAGTTTGAGGGCTCATAACAAACTTGATGGGCAAAGAGGGTGGAGTACAAAGGGATGGATTAGTGCAGGGGGATGCTGGGGATGCTGCTGTTCTAGGAGGTCCTAGATCCTCTAGAAAGGTGGTGAGGCGTAAAGCCCAGCTGAAGTGCCTTTATACCAATGTACACAGCCTGGGAAATAAGCCGGATGAGTTGGAAACCATGATGCGCTCGGAAAGTCATGACGTTGTTGCTATCATGGAAACATGGTGGGATGACTCCCATAACTGGAATACCACCATTGAGGGGTATCGGCTCTTTAGAAGGGATAGGCAAGGTAGGAAGGGTGGGGGAGTTGCCCTCTATGTCAAAGAGTGGATAGACTGTGAGGAGCTCCCTCTGAGAAACAGTCAGGAACAGGTTGAGAGCCTGTGGTTTAGAATTAGGGACAGGACTAATAAAGGCCAACTGGTGATAGGAGTATACTACAGGCCACCCGATCAAGGGGAGACTGTTGACGAGGCTTTCTTGCTTCAGATGCAGGAGGCATCATGCTCACAGGCTATCGTCCTGGTGGGGGACTTCAACAATCTGGATATCTGTTGGAAAGACCACACAGTGAGCTGCAAGAGGTCCAGGAGGCTCCTGGAATCCACTGATGATAACTTTCTGGTTCAGGTATTGGACAGACCCACCAGAGGTGAAGCGTTGCTGGACCTGCTGCTCACCAATGTGGAGGAGATCATTAAAGGTGTTAAGGTTGGAGGCAGCCTGGGCTGCAGTGACCGTGCCCTGGTTGAGTTCGTGATCTCGAGGAATGTGGACCTGGCAAAGAGTGGGGTCAGGACCCTGAACTTTGGAAGAGCGAACTTCAAGCTGTTCAAGAAATTGTTGGCCAAGATCTCCTGGAATGCTGTCCTTAAAGACAAAGATGTTGAGGAGAGCTGGCTACTCTTCAAGGATGCCTTTCTGAGAGCACATGAGCTCTCTGTCCTTCTGAATAAGAAAGCGGGCAGAGAAGGTAGGAAACCGGCATGGCTCAGCAAGGACCTGCTGGGCAAACTGAGGGCAAAGAAAGGTGCATACAAGCTCTGGAAACAAGGGCATGTCACCTGGGAAGAATACAGGGATGCTGTCCGAACTTGCAGACGTGGGATCGGGAAAGCCAAGGTGCAGGCAGAACTGAACCTGGCGAGGGATGTGAAGAACAATATGAAGACATTCTACAGGTACATTGGCCAGAAGAGACAGGCCAAAACGAATGTACCTCCTTTGGTAAATGTAAAAGGAGAACTGGCTTCAGTGGATGAAGAGAAGGCTGAGGTACTGAATGAGTTCTTTGCCTCGGTCTTCACTGGCAGCCAAGATTCTAATATCTCTCATGTCCCTGAGCCCTGCATCCCTAAACCTCTAGGTGGGGACTGGGGCAGTAAATCCTCCCCCACTGTAAGGGCAGAGCAAGTCTGAGACTGCCTCATGAGACTGAATGCATACAAGCCTATGGGGCCGGACGGCACGCATCCCAGGGTTATGAAGGAGCTGACTGAGGTGGTTGCCAAGCTGCTCTCCATCATATTTGAAAAGTTGTGGCTGTCAGGTGAGTTCCCAGATGACTGGAGGAAGGGTCACATCACCCTCATTTATAAGAAAGGCAGCAAGGAGGACCCGGGGAACAACAGGCCAGTGAGTCTCACCTCTGTGCCTGGGAAGATCATAGAACAGATCCTCATGGATGACATGCTTGATCACATGAGGAATGAGCTTGTGATCCAAGACAGCCAGCATGGCTTCACCAGGGGAAGGTCATGCTTAACCAATCTGGTGGCCTTCTATGATGGAGTGACAGCACTGGTGGACAAAGAGAAGGCGACCGATGTCATTTACCTGGAGTTGAGCAAGGCATTTGACATGGTCCCCCACCACATCCTTATCTCCAAAATGGGGGGATGTGGATTTGATGGGTGGACCACCCAATGCATAAGAAATTAGTTGAAAGGCCGCAGACAGAGGGTGGTGATTAATGGTTCTATGTCCAGGTGGTGTCTGGTAACGAGTGGCGTCTCCCAGGGATCTGTCTTGGGACCAGTGCTCTTTAACATCTTTATCAATGACATCAATGATGGAACTGAGTGCACCCTAAACAAGTTTGCTGATGACACCAAGCTGAGTGGTGCGGTTGACACAGTGGAAGGAAGGGATGCCATTGAGAGGGATCTCAACAGACTTGAAAGGTGGGCCCAGGTGAACCTAGTGAGGTTCAACACAGCAAAGTGCAAGGTTTTTCACTTGGGCCGGAGGAATCCCAGCCATTTATACAGACTGGGAGGAGCAGTCCTTGAGAGTAGCCCTGCAGAGAAGGATTTGGGGATCCTGATGGATGAAAAACTTAACATGAGCCAGTAGCGTGTTCTTGCAGCTCAGAAAGCAAATGGTATCCTGGGATCCATCAGAAGAGGGGTGGCCAGCAGGGACAGGGAGGTGGTTGTCCCTCTCTACTCTGCTCTTGTGAGGCCCCATCTGGAGTACTGTGTCCAGGTCTGGAGCCCCCAGTACAAGAAAGACACAGAACTGTTGGAGAGGGTCCAGAGGAGGGCCACAAAGATGATCAGGGGGCTGGAGCACCTCCCCTATGAAGACAGGCTGAGGGAGCTGGGCTTGTTCAGCCTGGAGAAAAGAAGGCTGCCGGGTGATCTAATTGCAGCCTTTCAGTACCTAAAGGGAGCCTATAAACAGGAGGGGAGTCAACTCTTTGAATGGGTAGATAACAGCAGGACAAGGGGAAATGGTTTTAAGTTGAGGGAGGGAAGATTTAGGTTGGATGTCAGGGGGAAGTTCTTTACTATGAGAGTGGTAAGGTGCTGGAACAGGCTGCCCAGAGAAGTTGTGGATGCCTGTTCCTAGAGGTGTTCAAGGCCAGATTGGATGGGGCCCTGGGCAACCTGGTCTAGTATTAAATGGGGAGGTTGGTGGCCCTGCCTGGCAGGGGGGTTGGAGATTCATGATCCTCGAGGTCCCTTCCAACCCAGGCCATTCTGTGTGATTCTGTATTTACTCTTCCAAACATTTCATACATTTAGTATCTGAGATAACCCTTGTTAGACTTATCTGTATTTACTCCAGTTCCACTGCCTGTTTGAGATGAATTGGCCCAGAATTTCACACAACCTTCACCATCTGTGGACAGAATGGTTTTATGCATATAGTGAAGATGCCTTCAGTTCATTAACAAAAAATACACAGACTGATGTACAGGCATACAAAAGAAAGGACAAGCCTCAGCCAACCATCCCTCACCTTGCCTCACTGCCTCAGCAGTTCCCCTGCCAGGGCTTTGTCGCTGCCACTAGTATATGGCAATTGCATGAAGCTCACACATTTTGCCAAGAAGAAACATTTGATTTTTTTGCTGTATAGCTCATTTTGCCCTCTCCCCCACATATGGTTTTGATCAAGGCTAAATTCTGGGAAGTTTTGTGGCTAATGCTACAAACAAAAAAAGAGTGATTTGCTGCAATAGTGCTTTTTGGCCTTGGAATGGAAAAAGCTGTGGTGTTCAGAAAACATGGATGTGACACTCTCTCAGCTGGAAAAAGAAAAAGAAAGCAAAGGGCTCTGCACCTTTCTCTTAGAAATCTCTTTTCTCCTACTGGCCATGTTTTCCATCATTACTTTTCCATGGATCTGTTCTCCTCTGTATCTTAAAGTCATCTTTTCTCCCTCAAGTATACCCATTAGACATGTTTGGTTTTGAAAGCTAACTGGCAAAGACATAAAAAAAAAAAAAACACCAACACAAACATAATCATTAGTAATGACCAACAGTGAGAATTGTTTCACACTTTTCTCTTTAATTCCCGGAGCATCAGCAGTATTTATGCATGTTTTTTAAGCTCAGTGCCACAAAATTATCTGGACTTTAGAGGAACAGCAGCCCAGTCCCAATTATTTCTAGGCAAGTTTATAGTTTCCTCAAAACATGTGGCTTTCTACTGGATGTAGAATTGACAGTGGGAAACATGTAACTATGAAGAGCAAAATACTGGAGTCAAGATTATTCCTTTATTCAGGATAAAAGATTCTCACCTCAAATACACAGTATGAGTAAGAAATCCCTAAAACCAGTGTAGCCTTAAACAGCTTGCATTATCTCACTGTTTCATGCTATTTTTTACTTGGACAAAATGAATACACAGCACACACCAAAAAACATGGAAAATATTTAAGAAGAGAACATGCAACACACCTCGCAGCTTGTCAGCAACCATCCACTCAGACAAGAAAAACTAAAAGTTTGGAAGCACAGAGACTACTGACTGGATCTTAAAAGGAAAAAAAAAAAAAAAAGGATTTAAGGATTTTTGGGGAACATTTGGACTTCAGTCCATCTGAACATTATGCAATAAATAATTCTTGGTTATTCCATATAGTAGTTGGACAATGGATTAAAGGCTACATTTTTAATTGAAGTAAACTAGTGTAATTTTGTGAATGCAAATAGAGGCTTGCATGTATAGCTTTGTATCTTTCTAGCTGCTTAGTGGATTCTATTTTTTTTTTTTAAGCCTATGAGTGGAATAATCATGAATGGATTAAAGAAAAAACACAACACTGGAGCTGCTGTGAAACTACACGTTCTCCAGGCTGAAGCTAGAGTGAAACATTTGTCCATCACTTCATCTACTCCAAAGATTCCCAAGCAAATACATTACTACATTCCAAAAACTCAGTCATTTGTCCTGTATTGCTTTATTTCTTGGAATATTTCTGCAAGTTCTCTCTCATAAAATAAAGTAAGACGGAGGAAATGAACAGATGAAAATTAAAAGATGTTTCCAAGGAGTTAAATCATTAAGTTATTCTTAGAATTATGGAGATGACAAAGACTTTCTATTAAACGGGGAGGTTGGTGGCCCTGCCTGGCGGGGGGGTTGGAGATTCATGATCGTCGAGGTCCCTTCCAACCCAGGCCATTCTGTGATTCTGTGATTTTCCTAGCAACTATGTGGTTGTAGCAGCTGTAATATATTGGGTCAGCTCCACTGGTACAGATTTTTGCAAACACGTCATGCAGGCTCTTGTTCATCACTGGCAAAAATGTGTATTAATGGTGGGGACGATGTTGAAAAAATAGTGTTTTGTAGTTGAGAATTTGCTCTACCAAATAGTATTATTATGATTTTTGTATCCATTGTAATTTCCATGGAAATAAATAGGAGGCATTAGTTTTGGAGCATTTGGGGCTCACTTCTCTTCAAAGTTTTGATGAATTATCAGGATGCAGGACTTGAAGTGCACAGAAAGTTTCCAGATGATACTAAATTAGGAGGAGCTCTTGACTCCCTGAAGGGAAGAGATGCTAGGTAATCACCAATTACGTGAAGCTGAACAAGAGCAAGTGCTGAATTCTGCACCTGGAAAGGGGCAGTCCTGAATGTATCCTGAATGTATGTACAGCCTGGAGGAAGAACTTGGAGAGCATCCTCTCTGGCAAGTAAAAAGATACAAGGAAGCCATCCTCAGGAAAGGGGCCCTCAGCAGCCCTGTCCTTCCTCCTCCTTCAAAAATGGGACAAATCTCAGGCCACAGACCTAAACTCCCACCACCACTGTGTTTTAGTCACCATGGGGCACTGTTAGAATGACATCACCACATGGCCTCCTGATGTCAACTAGTCATCTCACAGCCTTCTGTTCTGAGCCCTATAAATAGGGGGACTCTATGTCCAGAATCCAGTCACTGAGCAACAGATACCAGTGGCAACTTACTTTTGAACTTCATAGCTGCCAGGGTGTCTTTTCTTCCAAGGAGGCAAGGAAGGATTGCCCTCCTGCCAAGATGAGGTGGCTGACGGGGAGGCTCCACACCACTGAGCCGATGGAGGTGGACCTGCCTGAGAGTGATGAGGAGTCCGTGGAAGTGGATCCAGAGCTAGGAGAAGAGCCAATGAAAGTAGATCCACCTCCATCATGGCAGAACCATCACCAGCCCATTGCTCTCAGGCAGTGCCAGAGGAAACCCAGATTCCACTCTACCATCACAGGAGAACAGGATCCTGTCCAACTTGATGCTGGCGCTGAACCTCCCATCCCACATGTTTACCATTAACCAGGAGACCCCAACCCCAGGACCATCCTGTGGGCTCACATGGAACATTCATTTCCTGGGAATTCTTTCAACAGCCAAGTCTCCTATGATCCCATCCTTCTCATCCCTCTCCCAGCCCCACCAATATCTGTCATCTCTTCTTCATCAAAAAGAAGAAGGGAGGGCAGGGACTGGCACCCAGGGCAACAGGAGGATCCAAGTTGTTTGGGGCCTCAAGGACTTGTCAAAGAATTGACAGAGGTGACTGTTCCTGTGGAGAAGCAGAAGACTTCAATTGTGACAGGAAGAAGGCTGAAGTCCAGCATGAAGGGCTGTTCTAGTTGATCACTAGGACAATTTTTCAAGATTGAATAATAAATGAGAACAACCAAAATGAGAACAAACGAAAAACAGAAAACAATAACAATAATAATAGTAATAATAATAAAACCAACAATATAAATCAAACAATTCTAAAAAAATAGCCAAAACCAATAAATGAGTCTATTTATTTTATTTTTTGGAACTCCAGAGTCTGCATGTGGATTCCTGTGTCCTCTGGTGGTTTCCCCAGTACAGGAAAGACATTGTTACATGGTATGAGGGCCTAGGAAGGGCTAGGGATGGGCCAGGGCACCTGGCATCCTAGGACCAGGTGAGGGAGCTTTGTTCAGTCAGCCTTGAGGACAGAAAGCAGAGGGGGGTCTCAGTGTTACCTACAGCTGCTGCTGGGAGCAAGGAGGAATATGTTTCATAGAATCATAGAATCACCAAGGTTGGAAAAGACCCACAAGATCACCCAGTCCAACCATCCACCCATCACCAATAGTTCTCACTAAATCATGTCCGTCAACACAACGTCCAAATGTTCCTTGAACGCCTCCAGGGTCGGTAACTCCAACACCTCCCTGGGCAGCCCATTCTACTGCCTGACCACTCTTTCAGAGAAGTAGTATTTCCTAACATCCAGCCTGAATCTCTCCTAGCGCAGCTTGAAGCCATTCCCTCTAGTCCTATCACTAGTTATGTGAGAGAAGAGGCCGACTCTCACTTCACTACAACCTCCCTTCAGGTAGTTATAGAGAGCAATAAGGTCTCCCCTGAGCCTCCTCTTCTCCAGACTGAACAATCCCAGCTCCTTCAGCCGCTCTTCATGAGGCCTGTGCTCCAGACCCCTCACCAGGTTTGTTGCCCTTCTTTGAACATGCTCCAGGGCTGCAGCATCTGATGCATGGACTCAGATGTGAACGATCCAAATAGTTTATTACAAGTTCTCACATCACTTATATACCTTCACAAGTTTTCTTTTTCTAGCTTTCCCATTCACCCCTACAACTTTCCCATCCACCTTTACATGTCTACAAAACACTCTTCAACCGTTCATGCAGGCGCTTATCCAATCAGAGCCGTGAGATGCTCTTTCTTCTTCTAGAGATGTCCTTGGTTCTCATGCTGTTTATCTTGCTCCACAGCTGCTGCTCTGAACAGTTTTTCTTGTATTCCCACACAGAGCCTCAATGTCTTTCTTGCAGTGAGGGGCCCAAAACTGGACACAGTACTCGAGGTGCAGCCTCACCAGTGCTGAGTACAGGGGGAAAATTACTTCCCTATTCCCTTCCCTGCTGGCAACACTGCTTCTGATGCAAGCAAGGATGCCATTGGCCTTCTTGGCCTCCTAGGCACACTGCTGGCTCATGTTCAGCCGAGCATCAATCAGTACCCCCAGGTCCATTTCCTCTACACAGTCTTCCAGCCACTCTGCCCCAAGCCTGTAGTGTTGCCTGGGGTTGTTGTGGCCAAAGTGCAGGACCCAGCATTTGGTCTTGTCAACCTCATCCCATTGGCTTCAGCCCAGCATTCCAGCCTGTCCAGATCCCTCTGTAGGGCCTTGCTACCCCCAGGCAGATTGACACTTCCAGCCAACTTGGTGTCATCTGCAAACTTACTGAGGGTGCACTCAATGCCCTCATCCAGGTCATCAATAAAGATATTGAAGAGGACAGGCCCCAGCACCGACCCCGGGGGAACACCACTCATGACTGGTCGCCAGCTGGATTTAACTCCATTCACCACCACCACTCTCTGGGCCTGGCCCTCCAGCCGGGCCCATCATGGTTTTATGATTTTTGGTTATCAGTATTCCACTTCATAACATCATGTAGTGCACTGGGAGTTAAAGTGTTAATGCTCCAGTTCGGGGTACCCGTCCCTGAAGAGAGAAGAACTACATTTCCCAGAAGACTGAAATAAGCCTCACTGCTAAAGACTGGCAAAAGCACCCTATTGTGACTGGCCCAGGGGCTCCCTGTATACTTGGTATTGATTACCTCTGAAGGGGATATTTCAAGGATCCCAAGGGGGATTGATGGGCCTTTGGAATAGCTGCTGTAGACACAGAAGGTGTTAAGCAGTTGTCTGTTTTGCCTGGCCTATCAGAAGATCCATCTGTTGTGGGGTTGCTACGAGTGAAAAAGCAACAGGTACCAATTGCTACAAAAATGGTGCACAGACGGCAGTACCGCACTAACAGGGATTCCTTGCTCCCCATTCATAAGTTAATTCGTCAACTAGAGAGTGAGGGAGTGATCAGCAAAACTCACTCAGCTTTTAATAGTTCCATATGGCCAGTGCACAAAGCCAGTGGAGAATGGAGGCTGACAGTAGACTACCGTGGCCTGAATGAAGTCACACCCCCACTGAGTGCTGCTGCGCCGGACATGTTAGAACTCCGATAGGAACTGAAGTCAAAAGCAGCCAAGTGGTATGCCACCACTGACATTGCTAATGCCTTCTTTTCCATTCCTTTGGCCACAGAATGTAGGCCACAGTTTGCTTTCACCTGGAGGGGCATTCAATATACCTGGAATCGTTTGCCCCAGGGGTGGAAACACAGCCCGACCATTTGCCATGGGTTGATCCAAGCTGGAACAGGGAAGCGCTCCTGAGCACCTACAGTACACTGATGACACTACTGTGTGGGGCAACACAGCAAGGGAAGTTTTTGAGAAAGAAGAGCAAATAATCCAGATCCTTCTGCGTGTCGGTTTCACTATTAAGTGAAGCAAAGTGAAAGGACCTGCCCAGGAAATTCAGTTCCTAGGTATGAAGTGGCAAGATGAACGTTGTCATATCCTGATGGATGTGATCAACAAAATCACTGCCATGTCTCCGCCCACTAATAAGAAAGAGACACAGTCTTTTCTGGGCGTAGTGGGCTTTTGGAGAATGCATGTTCCAAACTATAGCCTCATTGTAGTCAGGTGATGCGGAAGAAGTATAATTTTGTGTGGGGTCCTGAGCAGCAGCAGGCTTTTGAGCAGATTAAGCAGGAGATAGCCTGTGCCGTGGACCCGGGGCCAGTATGGACGGGACAGAATGTAAAGAACATCCTCTACACTGCTGCTGGAGAGAAAGGTTGCACTTGGAGTTTGTAGCAAAGAGCCTCAGGAGAGACCCGAGACCAACCCCTGGGATTCTGGAGTCTAGCATACAGAGGGTCTGAGGAGTGCTACACTCCAACTGAAAAGATCTTAGCCGCGTATGAGGGAGTTCAAGCTGCTTCCAAAGTAATCGGTACTGAAACGCAGCTCCTTCTGGCACCTTGAGTGCCAGTGCTAAACTGAATGTTCAAGGGAAATGTTCCGTCTACCCATCATGCTACTGATGCCACATGGAGTAAGTGGATTGCGCTGATTATGCAACGAGCTGGGATGGGGAACCTCAGCTGTCCAGGAATCCTAGATGTGATTATGGACTGGCCTGAAGGCAAAAAGTTTGGAACATTACCAGCAGAAGTATCACGTGCTAAAGAGGCCCCACCATGCAACGAACCTCCAGAAAATGGAAAGAAAAATGCCCTGTTCACAGATGGATCGTGTCGTATTGTGGGGAAGCATCACAGATGGAAAGCTGCTGTGTGGAGCCCCACATGACGAGTTGCAGAGGCCACCAAAGGAAAAGGAGAATCAAGCCAATTTGCAGAGGTAAAGGCTGTCCAACTGGCCTTAGATGTTGCTGAATGGGAGAGGTGGCCAATGCTTTATCTTTACACTGACTCATGGATGGTGGCAAATGCCTTATGAGGGTGGTTACAGCAGTGGGAACAAAACAACTGCCAAAGAAGGGGTAAACCTATTTGGGCAGCTGAACTGTGGAAAGACATTGCTGCCTGAATAAAGAACATGATTGTAAAGGTGCGTCACGTAGATGCTCATGTGCCCAAGAGTTGGGCTACTGAAGAACAGCAAAATAACCATCAGGTAGATCTAGCTACCAGAATTAAGGTGGCTCAAATAGACTTGGACTGGCAACACAAGAGTGAATTATTTCTAGCTTGGTAGGCCCATGAAACTTTCGGCCATCAAGGAAGAGATGCAACATGTAAGTGGGCTAGAGAACGAGGGGTGCACTTAACTATGGACGCTATTTCACAGGTTATTCATGACTGTGACACATGCGCCACAATTAAACAAGCCAAGAGGATGAAAGCTCTCTGGGGGGAAGGGCAATGGCAAAAGTATAAATATGGGGTGTGGCAGATTGATTATATCACCTTGCCATGATCTTGCAATGGTAAGCATTATGTGCTTACTATGGTACAGGCAACCACTGGGTGACTTGAAACATATGCAGTACCCCATGCTACTGCCCAAAACACCATATTAGGTCTCGAGAAACAAGTCCTGTGGCAACATGGCACTCCAGAAAGAATTGAGTCAGATAATGGGACTCATTTTAAAAATTCTCTTGTAAATACTTGGGCCAAAGATCATGGCATTGAGTGGATTTATCATATCCCATACCATGCACCAGCTTCTGGTAAAATTGAACAATACAATGGGTTGTTAAAAACCATGTTGAAAGCAATGGGTGGTGGAACATTTAAGCATTGGGAGATGCATTTGGTAGAAGTCTCCTGGTTGGTCAACACTCGAGGATCTATCAGTCGCGATGGTCCTGCCAGCTCCCTACATACTGTCAAGGGAGATAAGGTCCTTGTAGTACATGTAAAGAACATGTTGGGAAAAGCGGTTTGGGTCTTTCCAGCTTCTGGGAAGGGCAAACCTCTTCATGGAACTGTCTTTGCCCAGGGACCTGGGTCCACTTGGTGGGTGATGCAGAAAAATGGGGATGTTCAACGTGTACCACAAGGGAATTTGATGTTGGGGAAGTGCAGTCAGTAATTCCATGTGTATGTATATGGGTTTGTGCGTGTGCGTGTGTTTAATGCTTATTAATTATGGTTTGTTTGTATATATTAAGCATGATGTAGTGATGTAGAATAAGGGGTGGAATGTCATGGTTTTATGATTTTTGGTTATCAGTATTCCACATCATAACATCATGTAGTGCACTGGGAGTTAAAGTGTTAATGCTCCAGTTCTGGGTACCTGTCCCCGAAGAGAAGAACTACATTCCCCAGAAGACTGTTTGCTGTGCTGTTATCATTTCTGCTTAGGGGGAACAGATATAAGGCCTTGGTAGGTCATCTGACCTTCCCTCCTTCGTCAGGTTCTCTCTCCCTGCTGCTCAACTGGACTGCGCATCTCACCTCAGCGTTATGGTGAGGCCTATCCACCTTTCAGACACTCTCTCTCATTATATTTGATTTATTAGCTTCAATTCTAATTATGTTGTATTATAGTGTGTTCTTGCATTCCAATACTATATTTAGTAAATTAGTTTGTTTCTCCTCAGACCGTTGCCGCTGTTTTTAATTATTTTGGGGTCCCCTGTTTCCCTTTTCCGGAGGTGCAGATTTCGCAAAATCCCTTCACCCCACTAGTCATGGAACCAGGCCGAACCAGCCTGTAAACTGTCAACACTTACCCAGCCAAGAGTGTAGCTGTCCAAGCTGCGGGCTGCCAGCTTCTGCAGAAGAATACTGTGGGAGACAGTGTCAAAGGCTTTGCTGAAGCCTAGGTAGACTACATCAACAGCCTTTCCCTCATCCACCAGACAGGTCATTAGATCATAGAAGGAGATCAGGTTGGTCAAGCAGGACCTGCCCTTCAGGGACCCATGCTGGCTAGGCCTGATCCCCCGGTTGTCCCACACATACCGCGTGATCTCCCTCAAGACAATCTGCTGCATAACCTTCCCTGGCATCGAGGTCAGGCTAACAGGCCTGTAGTTCCCCGGATCCTCCTTACAACCTTTCTTGTAGATGGGAGTCATGTTGGCAAGCCTCCAGTCTTCTGGGACCTCACCAGTCAACAAAGAGCGCTGATAGATGATGGAAAGCAGCTTGGCTATCACCTCCACCAGTTCCCTCAGCAATCTTGGGTGAATCTCATCCAGCCCCATGGACTTGTGGCAGTCCAGTTGGAGTAGTAGGTCTCTGACTCTTTCCTCCTGAATCGTGGGGGGTTTAGTCTGCTCCCCAGCCGAGACTACCAGGTCAGAGAGTGGAGTACCCTGAGGATAACTGGTCTGACTTTTAAAGACAGGCGTAAAGAAGGCATTCAGAACCTTTGCCTTTTCCTTATCCTCAGTGGTCACATTCACAGCCTCATCCAGTAAAGAACTGAGATTCTCCTTGGTCCTTCTCTTACTGTTGATACATTTGTAAAAGAGTTCCTCATTCCTTTTTACCCCAGAGGCCAGGTTGAGTTCAAGCTGGGCTTTTGCCTTTCTGATTTTCCCTCTGCACATCTTAACAACTTCTTTGTATTCTTTCTGAGTTTCCTGTCCCTTCTTCCACAGGAGGTAGATTTTCTTTTTCTCCTGAAGTCTCAAGAATAGCTCCCTATTCATCCACGCCGGTCTTCTTCCCCGCTGGCTCATTTTGCAGCTCAGGGGGACAGCCCGCTCCTGTGCCTGTAAGACTTCCTTCTTGAAGAGCGACCAGCCATCTTGGACCTTTATTCTCTAAGACTGAATCCCAGGGGACTCCCCCTGCTAGTCTTCTGAACAATTCAAAGTCCGCCCTCCGGAAGTCCAAGGTAGCAGTTTTGCTGTTCCCCCTGCTGGCTCCACCAAGAATTGAGAACTCTACCATTTCATGGTCACTCTGTCCAAGACAGCCCCCGACCTCCACATCTCCCACCAGACCTTCTCTGTTTGTGAACAGGAGGTCTAGCGGGGCAGCTCCTCTCGTAGACTCTCTCACCAGCTGCATCAGGAAGTTATCCTCCATATACTCCAGAAACCTCCTAGACTGCTTCTTCTGCGCTATGTTGTATTCTCAGGATATATCGGGGAAGTTGAAGTCCCCCATGAGGACAAGGGTTGGCAATTGTGCAGCTTCTGCCAGCTGCTCGTAGAACACCTCATCTGTCTCTTCATCCTGGTTCAGCAGTCTATAACAGACGCCCACCAGGATGTCTGCCTTGTCAGCCCTTCCCCTGATCTTTACCCATAGGGATTCAACCTTTTCATCCCCAGCCACAAGCTCAGTAACATCAAAGCACTCTCTAACATAGGGAGCCATGCTGCCACCCCTCCTTCCTTACCTATCCTTCCTGAAGGGTTTGTAGCCATTCATTGCAGCACTCCAGTCATGGGAGCGGTTCCACCATGTTTCCATAATGGCAACTAGGTCATAGCTTGCCTGCTGCATAATGGCTTCCAACTCTTCTTGTTTGTTGCCCATGCTGCATGCATTGGTGTACATGCACTTCAGCTGAGCCCCTCGCCTCACTCCTAATCCCATTACCACTCCCCCAGGCTCATCTCTAGCGGGCCTGGTTTTATCCCCTTCCCCCTTCATACCTAGTTTAAAGTGCTCTCTACAAGTCCTGCCAGTTCCTGGGCAAGGATCCATTTCCCCATTTGAGACAGGTGATACCCATCGGCAGACCTCACGCCAGGTGCCAAGTAGACCACCCCATGATCAAAGAACCCCAAATTCTTGCGTTTGCACCAGCCTCTCAGCCATGTGTTTATAAGATGGGTTTTCCTGGTTGTCTCAGTGTCCTTCCCTGCCACTGTAGGAATACAGGCAAATACTACTTGTATGCCTGCTCCATCAACTAACCTCCCCAGTCCCCTAAAATCATTTTTTATAGTCCTCAGGCTTCTGTCAGTGACCTCATCACTGCTGGCCTGAACTATCAATAAAGGATAAAAATCAGAGGGGTGGATCAGACTGGGAAGTTTTCTAGAGATATCCCTGACCTGGGCCCCAGGGAGGCAGCACAGCCCCCTATGGGTAGGGTCAGGCCGACATATTGGGCCCTCTGTTCCTCTCAGAAGGGAGTCACCTATGACTATCACCCTCCTTTCTTTTCTGGAGGAGGCAGTCTTCAAGCGTGGAGCTGACCGCCTCACCTTAGACAAACTTGGAGGCAGTCCTCCCACCTCATCCTCACTCACTTCTCCCTCCGGTTTCAGGGCTTCAAACTTATTACACAGAGGCACCTGGGGAACCGAGGTAGGTCAGGATGGGGGTTGCCTACGCCGTCGAGCTGGGACTTGCTGCCATTCCTCCTTTCCTCTCAAGTTGGCTCTCTCTGCTCAACTATGGCAAGGGAGAGGGTCCACTACGGTTTGGGGGGTGCAATCTCTGTGTCTTTCTCGCAGAGAGTCACTCCACCAGTTGATCTCCTGTTCGCACTCTCTGATGGTCCTTAATCTCTCTACCTCCTCCCTAAGCTCCACCACCAGGCTGAGCAGCTCATCCACCTGCTTGCACCTCACACAGGTGGCGTTCTTCCCATCCTCCCCTGGCAGCAGCAGGCTCAGGCACTCCCTGCAGCCAGAGACCTGAACTGCCACATTTCTGAGCAGGCCCTCTGTCTGGGTCGCCACAGTCTTCTTGGGGCAAGCCCACTATCTGGTAGAGACCATGTCTGAACCTGTGATCTCAGGGTCTGTCAGCAGGAGAGTTGGTTTCCTGAGCAAAGACAAAAGTACTCACGTGTCTTGTCACAAGATTCACCTCCCACACCTGCTGCTGTATGGGCAGTGTGGGCTGTGCTCACACTCTGACTTCCCTCCCTATTGTCAGTGGACAGTAACACCCTTTTCTCACCTGGTGTGTTATGTGAGTGGCAGCTAGCTTCCGCCCTCCCAAGGGCTGCTGTTAGCCTCATAGCAAAGGGTCAAGGTCAAGAGATTAAAAGATTAAAAGTGGGCAGTGCCAGCTCCACCCCTGCTGGCTCAGCAGCCTGCCCACAAGCTGCCAGCTCCCGGCACCAGCACAGTGCTTTTGCTGGCTTCAAAAAAGCCCTAAAAAGGGCTTTTTGGTCGACCTTTTTGCTTTAGGTCCCTTATCCAGTGCAGTCTTACCTGCCCTGAAGCTGGTCTCCGCAGCAATAAAGGGTTGTGCAGGGGGGGCACTGCCATTCTGCCACTTCCAACAGTGGCTATAGGCCACAGCCTGCAGAACGCCATTCCCTCTGCAACACTGTGGCCTCTGCAGCCACGGGAATCAATGCAGCCATGTAGGCTTCAGGTTGCAGGATGTGTCTGAGCTTTCTGTCTGTGTCTGAGAACAGCAATGAGTGCAGCTGTGGTAAGTGCACCCAGGCAGAAGAGCAGCTCAGCTGCACAGAGCTTTGGGATGAGGTGGGCAGGCTGAGGAACATCAGGGACTCAGAGGAAATTGACTGGTGGAATAATACACTGCCATCTGTGAGACAGATGCATCAGCCCGCCACAGCACAAGAAACAAGTTTCCCAAGAGCTCTCAGTACCAGCCAGAAGGAGAGGACCTATGAGATGGGGTAATGTAAGAAGGCTTCTGCTTGAGGCAGCAGGTGAATCTCTATGTCTACATCACCCTCCCTTATGCCCTTATACAACATCATTGGTTCTTCAAGTTCGCAGTGATGAAATAGCAAAAAGAAGTCCAAGGACAATGAAAGAGGACTTCAGGGCCTTAGAGTGCTAGGTTGAAGGATCAGAGGGACAGGTAGTGTTCTCCTTCATCTTTTCAGTAGTAGCAAACAATACTGAGAGGAATAGGCAGACTCGGATTAACAACACATGGCTCCAAGGCTGTCTTCAGAAGAATTTTGGGTTTCTCAATCATGGGATGATCTACACAACATGAAGTCTGCTGGCACCTGATGGGATGCACCTTTCTCAAAGGTGGAAAAGGATTTTTGTGCAGTAGATAGCAGGGCTGATCAGTAGAGCTTTAAATGAGACTTGAATTAGGAAAGGGATAAAATAAGGTTCACCAGCGATGATCTAAGGGACAGCACCCTAACATTTGAGGGATTGTGTGCTTCAGTTTGCTCCACAGGGTTCTGGATACAGTGAAGCACATTTGAAATGTTTCTACTCCAACGCATACAAGCAAGAGGAGCTAGAAGCCATGACTGTCCCAGAGCTACATCACAGTCGTAAGTGAAACCTCATGGAAAGAGTCCTATAACTGGTGTGTCCCAATGGAGGGTTCTGGACTTTTTCAGAAAGAATGGACAGGAGTGGCGAGGTGAGGGGTAATGCTGTGTGTGAGGGAGGGGCTGAGTTGTATGGAGCATGCAGTTGGTGATGACACATTCGAGAACCTCTGAATAAGGATGAAGGGACAAGCAAGTGAAGTAGATGTCATTGTGGAAGTCTATGATAGGCCACCCAGCCAAGATGATGACACTGATTAACTGTTCGTTATGTAACTAAGAGAAACCACTGTGGCCAGCAGAGTGAGGGAGGTGATTGTCCTCTTCTGCTCTGCCCTCATGAGGCCTCAGCTGGAGTACTGCTTCCAAGTCTGAGACCCCCAACACAGGAAAGATGTAGACCTTTTGGAGAGGTTCCAGAGGAGGGCCACAAAGATGATCCAAGGGCTGGAGAACCTCTCCTATGAAGATAGGCTGAAGAAACTGGGCTTGTTCAGCCTAAAAGGAGAAGGCTGCGGGGAGACCACAGTGCAACTTTCCAGTATTTAAAAGGAGTTTATAAACATAAGGGAAACCAATTTTTTACACAGGTAGATAGGGATAGGACAAGAGGGAATGGTTTTAAGCTAAAGGAAGGGAGATTTAGATTAGATGTCGGGGGAAGTTTTTTACTGAGAGAGTGGTGAGGTGCTGGAACTGGTTGCGCAGAGAGGTTGTGGTTACCCTGTCTCTGGAAGTATTTAAAGCTAGGTTGGATAGGGCCCTGGTCTAGTATTTGATCTAGCAGCTGGCAACCCTGCCTGTGAGAGGAGGGTTGGAAGCTGATGATTCTTGAGGTCCAACCAAAAGCCATTCTACGATTCCATGATCAGCCATCCTTGTGCTTATGGGTGACTTCAACTTTCCAGATGTTACCTGGGCATATCACACAGTTGATTTAAGCAAGTCTAGGAGATTCTTAAAACACCCTGATGACAACTTCCTGGTACAAGTACTAAGAGAGCCAACTAGGCAAGTTGCCCTCGTGGATTTGTTGCTTGCAGACAGAGAAGGTCTTGCAAGTGAAGTGGAAATTGGTGGCCATTTTGGCCATAGTGATCATTAAGTACTTGAGTTTAAAATCTTTGGTGATAAGAAGAAAGCTGCCAGCAAAACTTCATTCCTACATATGAGAAGACTTCAGGCTCCTCGGGGAATTAATTAGCAAGATGCCTTGGGAAACTGCTTTTGAAGGCATTGGGGCACATTAGTGAAGGTCACTTTTTAAGTGCTCTCTGTGCTTAAGAGCATAGAAAAAGGTGATTCCAAAATTTTGGAAGTCATGCAGGCTGAGCAGAAGGTTGACTTGGCTGAGCAATGATTTCTATAGCTTAAGCTGAAAAAGAAATTGCCGCTGGAAGCAAAGTTGGCTAACACAGGAGAACTACAGAGATGCTATTCACCAATGTGAGGAGAAAATTTGTGCAGCTAAGGGTCAATTAGAGTTGAAGTTAGCTGGTACTGTGGGAGAGAACAAAAAGAGCTTTTAAAAATACATTTTAACAGCAAAATCAGGTATAACATTGGTCCGTTACTTGATGAGGATAGTCACCTTACAAGTAGAGATATAGACAAAGTAGGGACATTTAATGTCTTATCTGTCTTCAACATCGATGTACTCTGGACAGCATCGATGTACTCTGGAAACCCTGTGACTCGCAGAATCAGATTCTACAACCCAAAGTTAGGTTATAAAGCAGGTATGTTTTATTCAGCGATGCGCAGGCGCCGGGTGCAAGGGGGATCTTTCCGACTATCTTGTACATCAGCAGGCAGAAGCGGTACATATTTGTAAGCCAAGCTCATACATATTAAACAGATTTACTGGAACCCAACTGCATATTCATTATTTTCTGGGAACTCATTTACACACTGTCCCTCCCTCTGGCTCATGCACTGTCCATAGCAGGGGGCTGGTCGTTGGATGAAGTCAGACATCTTCCTCGGCCTGACCTTTTTACCTTACAATAGCTCCCCCATTCAAACTGGTCAAAACCAGTTACTTTAGGCTGTTCCTCCCCTTATGTTTGCACAATTCCTTTGGTCCTGACTGCAAAGAGGTTGACATGTCCCACTGGTCTTCCCTTACTGTTTCTCTAAGTTTAGTATACTTAACTCTTATGTGAGTGGCCCTGCCGGTTTACCCAATTCCTGATCTCACCTGGAGCCTGGAGTGGAAGATCATAACCATAACAATAAACTCCAAGCCAACTCCAAACTTGTGTGGGGTTTGTTGCCATGTCTGGATGCCTACAAGTTTATGGGTCTCAATGGTATTCATCCCAAAGTACTCAAAGAGCTGGATGGTGTCATCTCTCAATTATTTTTCAATGGTCTTGTGAATCTTGTGAAGATTGCAGTCTACGAACCAACCAAGTGAAAAGGGGCCAGACTCTGATCAAATCAGGGCTGAACTTCCAGTGATCTCACTCACTTTCCACAAATTTCACAACAAGGTTTTGTTAGAGATTATTCTTTTGCACCTTTGTCTCAAAGCTTGCTGAGGACAAGCCCAGGAAAGTCCTGATAAAAGGTTGAAAAATCCTTTGACTAAAGGACACAGAGGGACAAGACCAGGCAAGTCCTGGTCAAAGTTGGCGAAATCTTCTGTTGTCTGAAGATTTGCAGGCCAGGGGCAACAAGAGAGAGAGAGGGAGAGAGGGGGAGAGAGAGGGAGAGAGAGAGACAGAGAGACAGAGAGAAGAGAGAGAGAGAGAGGGAGAGAGCCATCTCAGGAAGCACTGACCCAAGTGCCACAGAATGCCACATTGGCAGAAGGATAAAAAAGGGTAGAGTGTCTGACAACAGATGCGTCACGATGTGATGCCTGCCTGCTGACAGACTCTCCTGGGCCTGCTACCTGAGACCTGCTTCTTCCTCCTGGACTTACTCTGTCATTGTACCTGCTTGCTGCCTAAGGCTAGCCACTCTGCTGCTGCTCTCCCCCTCTGCTTTTGCCTTGGACCATCGGAATGGCATGCAACAGGACACTGCTGGATCTTGGTGGTGACTATCCCCGCTTTATGTAATTCTTGCTTCTTTCCTATCTTTTCTATCGCCTGCTTTCCCTTCCCCATCACCCAGATTCGTAATAGTCGCAGCCTTCCCCTTCCCCATCTCCCTGATTGATTAAGATTTGGAATAAACTGGTCGGACCAGCATTTGAGCCATTGTTTCTTAATCTCACATCAGGTATTCATATATCAAAGAATCTCCTCTCCTTCCTATAGATTGGAGTGAGACAGGTTTACATATTATTTCAGTATGGTCAGGCTAGATATAGTGAGGTTAGAAGTAGGTGTTGTCCATACATAGGTTTTATTTTCTTGTTAAGTTAGGAAATATCTTAAATATATTTATATCATGAGCGCTCTAAGGCGCATGCAATTCCATGAGCCATACACTTAGGTTTTGTGAGAGGTAGATTGTGTTTTTGCAATGGAAATTTCCAGTATTTCTGTATGTAGCATAAGATAAGTTGTTTTTCACAAAGAAAGCTGCTGAACAGAGTAGAGTTGAGACTGGGGCATTCTGACCTAGGCAGAATTGGCACAGGCACTAGGCAAGGTAATTATAGAGGGTCGGGGAGAGTCTGGTACAGGACAGAACAAGTGTGCTAATTTTTGAGAATATTGTCCTCTTGTCACCATAGAAAGTACAGAACATACCTAAAAACAATGGGTTGGAAACAGACACTGTATGGAAATGTAAGGTAATAACAGCATCAGAAGATTGTGAGCCTGAGATGCTCAACCAATGAGTGCCAGGAGAGGCATTACCTGTGTTGGACCCAGGGTATATAAAGGAAGGTATTTCACTGGCTAGTGGCACAATTTCTCCCTTATAAGTAGGGGGTGTGCATCCATTATTGCAGTAATGAATAAACTGCTCTTCACAGAGATCTTTGCCTGATTAGAAATTTTTGATCTTGAGCGTGTTTCTCACAGTTTGGTGCCGAAACCTGGGAACAACATCGCCTGTGGTGAGCCTCTGCCTCTACAGCACATGACGATGCACCCACTCTTATTTCTGCAGCCCTGTGAGTTGGCAGCGGTGGTTCATCATGAAGCCAGTTGCGGACCCAAGGATTTTTAAGAGGCAAAATCTGTGAACAGCTGGGGAATAGGGATGGGACAGTGGGCACTGCGGTTTCGTGAGATTGACGTGATAATTCCTGGCAACTCTGTGCACAGACCAAAGTAAGAACAATCATGGGTGATTAAGTATTGCCTTGGAGGTTGAGGTCTGAGACTCTTATGTTGTATGCAAACGTCTTGCAAAGAGGGTTGCTTGATGGTACACCTCATTTTCTAAAACCAAGAATTGGTGTGTGCGACGCTGCAGAAGAGCAGTTTCTGCAATAGTACGACCATAGGTTGCTGAGAGAAATGGGGAATAAGAGTTCCAAGGTGGGGGACAGAGAGCGGGCCCCCAGAGCAGTGCCTGCTGTAAGTCCTTTAGGAAGTATGATGAAAAATTGGAAGAGAAATTTGAGAACCAGGGATAAGGATAAACAGAATATGATTAGATATTGTGTTGTTGTATGGCCTAAATAACCAATTGCAGGGGAATAAGTATTTTGGCCAAAATATGCATCTGACGAAGATCGCATTTGTCAGGCTTCAGATGTGCACGTAAACAGTAAAACTCCTTTACTTATTATTTTATTGTTTTGTTTTGTTTTATTTCAGAGGAGGAGTCCACATATGCTGCTTGTTGGATTTAGGGAGTACAGCAGTTAATCATGGCTAGACAAAATTCTGTAGATAAGGAAGAATAGAGAAACCCCAGATGGGATCCTTTAAGCTGTTTACTCTCTGCACCTTTCTCTAGGATTAAACTCACTCACTTTCCTCTATGGAATGGTTTTTCCCCCTCCCCCCCCTACCATCTTGGCCTCGAGTCAAGTCCTGTAACTACAGGAGGGAGGCTGGAGACAGCTGACAAAGTGGAGGGTATTGGCTTGGATCACCACCTTAACAGCCCTCCTGAACCAAGCTCTGCTGATG
This sequence comes from Pavo muticus, assembly GCA_016647715.1. Classification (NCBI taxonomy): domain Eukaryota; kingdom Metazoa; phylum Chordata; class Aves; order Galliformes; family Phasianidae; genus Pavo; species Pavo muticus. The sequence goes on from JACDJE010000714.1 coordinate 28,919, forward strand.
CTGAAAAGAAAAAAGTTCTGTCAGCTTAAGAAAGAACTGGAACAATGCAAAAGGGACATTATAAATTCTCCCTTTCCTAACTCTAACACCATTAACCCCACTAATACTTCCATGTATCCTCTAAGTGAAGTTCCAATGTTATCAGGAGATATAGGATATGTAAACTCCCCACTTACTAATGGAGAGGTGAGAAATTTTAAAAGGGAAGTGAAATCTTTAATGAAAAACCCTACTGGATTAGCAGAACAGTTTGATCAATTCTTGGTCATCTTTAGCTTATAAAATGCTGGGACTTAATTTAACTGGGAACACCTTAAGAATAACAGGGGTAGAGGGATCAGGAGTGATAGTTTCACTATTTGAGACAACTGAATTAAAATGGGAAGGTAAAATAGTCACAGGGCAATAGTTATATGTGCCAGAAGCAGTGGCCAATTCACTGGGGAGAGATTTAATAGTTAAATTAGGATTGTAGTTGAAAACTTGTGGAACAGGTATAAAGGTGTCAATGAATGTGATAACAGCCAATGATGAAAAAGAAATAAATCGAAAGGTGTGGGCAGGGGAAGGAAACCAGAGTGGATTCACAATTATTCTCTTAAAAATAATTGTCCAAGGAGTGAGTGAAGCTGTGAAACAGCGACAATATCCCATACCTTTAGAAAGGATAATGGGTCTAAAGCCTGTAATACAAACACTGGTTATGGATGGTCTTCTGGAACTCTGTATGTCACTCTATAACACTCCAATTTTGCCAGTACAGAAGGTAGATTGGCTGGTACAAGATCTAAGAAAAAATAATGAAACAGTTCTCAAGCGACACCCCCTGGTTCCTAGCCCCTATACTCTAATGAGTCAGATCCCACACAGACATAAATGGTTCAGTGTAACAGACTTAAAAGATGCTTTCTGGACCTGCGCATTAGACTCAGAGAGTTGAGATCTTTTTGCCTTTGAATGAGAGGACCCAGAAACTGGACAAAAGCAGCAATATAGGAGGACTGTTTTACCCCAAGTGTTCACGGAACCACCTAATTTATTTTGACAAGTGCTGGAGAAGGTTTTGGAAAAGTTTCAGGTTGAAGAGGGGGTAAAACTGTTACAGCGTGTGGATGACTTGCTGATTTGTGGAACAGAGGAGTCTAAAGTAAAAGAGACTGCAAATAAACTCACAAATTTCTTGGGGAACATGGGCTAAGGGTGCCTAAAAATTAACTGCAGTATGTGGAAAAAGAAGTCAATTACCTTGGGCATGTGATTTCTGAAGGGAAATGGAGAATAAATTCTGAAAGTATTCAGGGAATTGTGCAGCTTTCTCTGCCTGGGACAAAGAGGGAGCTGCCAAAGTTTCTAGGTTTAATTGGATACTGTAGATTATGAATAGAAGTATATGCACAAAAAACGAAAGAGATTGTAACTCAAACTATCAGAGGGAGAACCCAACATATTAAAATGGACAAAAGAGGAAAAAGAATTAGTAGAAGTATTGAAACGAGACTTAATCATGGCACCTGAGTTAAAACTGCCTGCCTTAAAGGAACCAATTCACATTTTTGTAACTGTCAGTAAAGGAGCTGCTTTAGGAGTTCTAACACAAGAATGGGGGGACAAAAGAAAACCTATTGCATACTTGTCTAAGCTATTAGACCCTGTATCTCGAGGTTAGCCCAAATGTGTCCAAGTGGTAGTAGCAAATGCCTTATTGGTAGAAGAGAGTATGTGTGTACACTTCAGGGGTCTGAGGAGCGAACTGTTGACTTGCTGATTTTACATGTTTCCCCTCTGAAGAGATTGCTCCACATTTTGAGGCATAATTGTTAATGAAAAAAAAAAAAAAAAGAAAAAAAAGGAACGAGGACAGGAATCCACTCCTCAATCTCTTAGAAAAATACAGTGCCAAACTCTCCCCTGTGGATATGGAGTGGGCACGGAGTAATTCGTCCAACTTAGAGGGAGTCGCGGATCATATAAATTCTTTCCACAAGCAAACTCATGTGGAGGAGGGAAAGGGAAAATCAATCATTTGTGCAGCTCTAGGAGCTGCTCTTACGGCTGCCATAGAGATTCGCAATGAACAGCACATGGCAGAAACCCAAATTATTCAGTCCTTGCAGGAACTGGTTACATACCTGCAGGACCAAGTAGAAGATCTTAGGGGACAGTCAGAAAAAGAAGAACATTCAAAAGTCCTCCTTCAGCAAGCCCTTAGAGAAAAGTTGGTAAATGAGAGGGAGATTAATGCTAGTTCCCCAGGTAGTGACTTTTATCCAAGAGAAAGTCTGGAGGATGTGAGAGCCCAAAAAGACAAATCAGAAAACCTGGTGACCCTTCTATGGCCTTCGATAGAAACTAGGCATGCATATGAGAAGAGCGAAGGTGGGTACTCTGATGTTAGTATCAAGGAGGTCCCCTGTTCTGCTACCAAGCTGGCCAAATTAAAGAAAGATTTTGGTCACACCCCTTGGAAATCAGAGACAGAGTATGCATGGAAAGTGCCATTAACAGGGAGATCAGATCCTGTTGATTAAAAAGGAATCAGAGGGTTATTGGGGACCTGGAATATTTTTCACCACTGGCAACCACTGTGCCCCGTGGTCCCTTACTCAAAAAGCTGCTTACTGGGATGATTACTCCCTGAGACAACTGGTGTTGATTGATTTGCCCCACACTGGTCCTGTCCTTTTAACCCTCAAAGAGCCTCTTAATAAATACATCTGGAAGACTCAAGATGATCAGGGGAAAATGTACAAAATTAACCATCTGGATTTCACCCACATTCTAACTTTGGTTCATTTGGGACTAGGAAGTTTTTTTTTGTTTTCCAGTTATGCTTTTTCTAACCTTGGTTCCTCTGAAACCGGGAAGTTCTCTCTCTTTTGTTTTCCAGATGCTAACAAATGCTGATCCTGTTGCTGTGCTTCACATGTTCCCTTCTCACCTTGCTCCATTCCCTGGGACCCGTGTGGTATCATTAGCGTCACTGTTTCAGACAGGCATCTTCTTCAGATTAATTTTTGTAATTGCTTATGCTGGCCCTATCACATTCACTGGCTGGTCAAAGTCCCATGCCCATGTTGGGCATAGTGGGCATATGGGACTGAATTCTAATTCTGACAGAGACTTAACCCTTTCAACCATGGTTAAGCACAGTAATGAAATATATTCAGGAAATGAATGGGGCCAGGATAGTACTGGCCAACTCCTGCAACTCCGAGGAGATGCAGGACAAAGAATAAAAATAGGGTGTCAGATGCAACAAGTGGTCCATGTGCACTGCAACACACCTGCAGTTTTCCCTATCAGCATTGGGAACCAATCAGCGGTTCTTATCTAATGTATTATCTCAATGGGAAAGAGCTAATATAAAAGACCGCCAGTTAATTGTAGATGCACTTGCCATAACTCAAAATAATGTCTCCTTAGCTCTTAGTTGTAGAAGGTAAAGGAAATGCTTTGCCCACTGAAATTCAAAAGGTGATTTGAGACAATGCAAACAAATTTGAAAGAGACTTTCAGTCTTAGTGGCATCTAGTTAATTTTACTTATGATCCTGTTAATAACTTTGCCACAGCTTTTGTCCTAACAATACGCAATGCTTCAGTATATACCATACACCCAATCATTGCATTAGGACTAAACCACAATGCAATTATACTCTACTCATTAGAAAACAGAGTATGGGCCAACAAAATGGAAGCAAATGGCAAACTGTTGATGTTAGTTCATGTGCTGTATGGAAACAACAAGGATTTATTTGTGAGAGTAGAGGACTCAAGACATTTGTCTTGACACTGAGCAAAATATTTGCCATTTTGAGAGGTATCCCAATGAGACCCCTGAAATAGTGCTCATCTATATTGGAAAAGGGTGTGTGTGTACGAGAACCTCTTGTAATTTTATACTCATAGGTAATATTACTGTAGATATGAGCAATCATTCAAATGTCTGTGTTTGTAACGACTAACATTATGGGATGTGACTTTAATTATCCAGTTCCAGTTACGTCATATCAGTTGTTACGGTCCAATTACACATTAATCCAAGATTTGCCACCTGCCCCAATTGGAATGAATCTTGCTTTGGTAAAGAAATTATTGCAACATGACGATCTGTACCAACTGCTAGAACGCATCCAAGATAACGAAAAAAAATCTTTAATTACTATTCACCATGTTACAAAAGAGATACACCATATCCTGGAAAGGGTGAAGAAGGATGGAGAACACCGCTGGTGGGAAACGTTCCTTGGGTGGTCACCAACAGCAAGAGGAGTTTTTAATTCTGTGCTTCATCATTGTTGTGATCTTATTAATCCTAACATTGATGTATTTATTGCTTGTAATCACATTATATGTGAAAGTCTGGCACATGCTGAGGTGATTGGCCTGGCTTGAATTACCCAAGGAGTCTGAAAGTTGGCCTAGTGTAGTGGAATTCCAAGGTCACAGCCTGAACCAATGGGTGAGCTACGTGAGTATGTGAGTGCCTGGAGTGGGCAGGGGGGGGTTTAAAGCCCCCCTTCTGTCTCTGCGATACTTCCTGTGCAATCTGAGTCTGTGCAGGTCCCCCTTTTCCCCTGCCTTTCTCTCCTGTGGCGTGATGGTACAAATGGGGGAGGGTCACATTCCTCAGCTTGTCCCTTTCTCCGGACTGTTGCCAGGAGGTGTGAGTTAATTCCTCTTTGATATCTTTTCCTATAACACCTGTTTCTCAAATAAAGGCTCTATCATTGCCTTCATTTGCTCTACATATTGGCGAGCCAGGCAGGAGCAACATCACTCCAGCATGCTCCAGTGTCCATGAGGAAACATTGTGACACCCTATGGTGCACTGCTGAACTTTTGGGAACTGGCTAGCATGAATAAGAACTGCTACTGGTCCTTCAAGAAGGTATGCCTCGAGAAACAACATCAAGTACTGACCCAACAGAACTGTGGAAAAGACTTTCAATTATTGCCTTTATTGTCTTAACATTCTACATTGTGGCGGGTATTGTACATGTGTCGCAATGTACATTTGCTCAGTCATTGGTTCATGCTGTGAAGGGGTGGAGTGTAGTGGAATCCCAAGGTCACAGCCTGAACCAATGGGTGAACTACATGAGTATGTGAGTGCCTGGAAAGAGGAGGGGGGGGTTTAGAGCTCCCATTCTGTCTCCGTGATACTTCCTGTGCAATCATCTGAGTCTGCGCAGGTCCCCCTTTTCTCCTGCCCTTCTCTCCTGAGGCACAACGGTACAAATGGAGGAGGGTCACATTCCTCAGCTTGTCCCTTTCTTCGGACTGTTGCCAGAAGGGGTGAGTTAATTCCTCTTTGATATCTTTTCCTGTAACACCTATTTCTCAAATAAAGGCTCTATCATTGCCTTCATCTGCTCTACACCTAGATATTAGATTACTTTTCCTAGCCTCCTGGTGATCCGTGAGTAAGGCGAGTTCTGTTATGCACATTGACACCACTCACATTTTGCTCCTTTGCTTTATGTGATTTTAACATGTATCTTTCCCTTCTTCCCTCATTCCCCTCAGTGCTTTTTTTTCTTAAAACCACCATGGGACAGTGATAACAAGGTTTGCACCACCAGATGGTGTGAGAAGCAGCAACAATGATAGGCTCAAAGCTTGTTTAGCGGCACCCATCTGAGACAAGAGAAGCTGGAGAATGCTTGGCTCAAAGCCTGTCCAGTGGCACCCAACCAAGGCATGACCTACTCAACAAGTTTTTGAAGTTAATGGTTGACTACCACGAGCACAGCAGTAAGAGGACAGACATGCTGTTCCTCTTGGTGAATAAAAATGTGGGTACCCTGATGGCTACCATCACCGTTATGGACAAGACATGATGCCCCTGATAATTGGGGTAGTCAGTCCCAAAATGTTCTGAGGAAGAATGGGTACCCAATCTGCCAGAATGCAGCCATGTAAGTCAACGAGATGTCGCTGACCAACTTGCTGCTTCCCCACGGACCAATAAGACATTGTCAGATTCCCTGGTGGTGACTATCCCCACTCTGTAAACCGTTTGCTAGAATTTCTTTCTTTACTGTTGCTAACTTCCCCATCTTCCAAACATCCGTTAGCAGCTTAGAACCAGTAATGCTGATTATGCGCTGATTGAAGGCTTAATACTTGTTCATATTGGGATGAATCGGACAAGGGTGGAGAAATTGTTATTCTTAATGATAATCATGTGTATATATGTTAGAGTATGGAGAATAGTGAGACAATTAATTTTAATAAGATTATTATTCTCAATCATCAAGTCAGGATAGTAAGGTAGTTTTCTTACATTAGAACTGTTTCGTAGTCTGGTGCAAAAACACAAAAAGAGTAAAAAGAAAAAGAGGGGGAATTGTGAGAGGTAGATTGCATTTTTGCAGTGGAAATTTCCAGTATTTCTGTATGTAGCATAGGATAAGTTGTTTTTCACAAAGAAAGCTGCTGAACAGAGTAGAGTTGAGACTGGGGCATTCTGACCTAGGCAGAATTGGCACAGGCACTAGGCAAGGTAATTATAGAGGGTCGGGGAGAGTCTGGTACAGGACAGAACAAGTGTGCTAATTTTTGAGAATATTGTCCTCTTGTCGCCATAGAAAGTACAGAACATACCTAAAAAACAATGGGTTGGAAACAGACACTGTATGGAAATGTAAGGTAGTAACAGCATCAGAAGATTGTGAGCCTGAGATGCTCAACCAATGAGTGCCAGGAGAGGCATTATCTGCATTGGACCCAGGGTATATAACGGAATGGATTTCACTGGCTAGTGGCACAATTTCTCCCTTATAAGTAGGGGGTGTGCGTCCATTGTTGCAATAATGAATAAACTGCTCTTCACGGAGATCTTTGCCTGATTAGAAATTTTTGATCTTGAGCGTGTTTCTTGCAGTTTTCACACAGTAGGTGCTGCAACACTAATTACTACATTGTCTTGATGGCCTTCTTTCTCATGCTATAAAACACAAAAAATGATCAACTAGATGTTTTAGTGTTGTTTAAAGGAGAAAGAGGTTGTATACATAACTCAGCTAAATGACAAATAAAAGAGGGTACATTGTCTATACGAGGAGTCAGTAAATCTAAAATAGGATTCAGCTAACAGCAATGAACAGAGTTGAAATGTTGCCTAAAGGCAGAAGGAAAAACTGCCCCTTAGATCATAGAAGAGTCTATGGAAGATGAAGATGGAATGGTTTTCCATACTAGTACAGTGGTAATCACTAAAATGTCCATGTTTACTAATAGTTATCAAGGGTTATCACAAGTCTTTTGTACTTAAACATGGAAAGATGACATGCAAGATTCTCACACCTGGTAACCACCATAAATAGGTTAAACAGGCTAGCACTGCTTGTGCACAAACCAGGCTAGATGATATAGCAAGCAGAAAGTTATACAGTTTTCTAATCATTTCAAAAGCAGAAACTGAAATCATTTGTCAAATACATTCAAAGGAGAGAGACAGCACAACTTAGTTATCTTTAGATGGCACACATTTCTACTATAACCACAATTTAACACAGTCTAAACTTATAACTGGCACAGAGTGTGATACTAGGACAAGACCATCAATTATTCCTCTTCTAGATACCACTCAGCATCTTCTCAACTACTCCTATGACTGAACATGGAGATAATTGTGCTATTTTCCTGTTGTTTTGCATCCATCCAGTTTTATCATTTAGCTTGAGAAGCCCTCAAACCCTAACAGACTTTTAAGACTGATATCTGAAGGAAGGCATGCCTGTCCACTGAGATTTTTAGATATCTAACAGATTAGAAGTCTTCTTACACAACAACATATTTGAATTCTTCTTCCTGTTTTTCTCCATTTTACTCAGTCCAGTAAACATTTAGACTTCTGACAAAGAGCAACTGTGGGATCAGGGAGAAGCAAGGGTAACGTTCAACAGTGAGTGTAATGCTATGCTTGGGCTGTTTTAGGCTGAACTATTCAGGTACAGCAGAGATGTCAGAAGAAAGACAAGGTGCAAGTCCTACCCATGCAAAGAAGATTCATGGTGCTGCTCTTGGTTCTCTGGACAAACAAATGACCTGTTACCAGACTGCACTTGCCAAGCTGGCTGGTTCTGAAAGGGAGGCCACAGTTTAGAGGATTCCCTTCGACTCTGTATGCTTTGGCAGACCTCCTAGTCTGCTTGGAGGCCTTCATGAGCTCAGAAAATGAGACAGAAGAAACTCAAAACAATGTTCAAGTAACAACAGAAAAATTGGAGCAGTGACCCAAATCAAGCATGTTCACAGATCTGGGAACTACTCCTATAACAGTGAAAAAGAGAAAGCAGAGGAGACCAGAGCAGTGAGAGGAAAAGGGAAGCTGTAAAATGCCCATTGAAAAAAATCCTCTAGAATGCTGTTTAAGCCCTGTGAACTGGATTCCTCTGATATTACAAACTGTTGCAACTCAATTTTTTATCACATTCCACAAAATTTTCAAAAATTATTCCTATCGAAAACTATTTATTTAATCCTTGGAATTTCTTCAAGTATCAGAACTGAATAATGAACATAGAAAATATCTTCAGGTCTGTGGGATTTATATTGTAAAAAAGTCTGAGGTGTTGCTTTTCAGTTTTTGTTTTTGTTTTTTTCAATTGGGAGAAAAAGGTAAGTTTAAATGACTAAAACAAGTATCAAATGACCCAAACAATAGTTCATCATATTCACACCACTATAAGATAAAGCAAGCTATGGGTTTATAAAGCACAAACCATGAGAACAATTGCAACACAGATCCAGTGATAATTCCAAGCCTCTAAAGAACTGCACAGCTGTTTTAGGCAGTCTACATCTATCTTCCCTGGGTGCACGGTTTGATCATTTTTCTACAATGACATTTCATTTCAGATTTTTGTGACCTCCCTAATTCTTTGTTGCCTCACTCCTTGAATGCCTGGTTTCTTCTGATGCTCTATGCAAAGTGAGCCTAGGGTGGCTGTAAAAAGTCACTGAATTGAGGCAATTCTACAGCCTATGGGGTGTTTACTTTGTATAGGAATAAGCAATTCTCTCTGTAATTCCAGGAGGGATGGGGGGGAAGAGGTCTTTCTGGGTGGTTTTCTGCAGCCCCGCAGGCCCCTGCTGCCTTTTTGCCTTTTAAGAAAAATGAATTTACAATATGGTTCACGGCTTAGCCTCACAAATAGAATTACTGTTGCAACTCAGGCAGTAGCATGGGGAAGCTGTGGCCTTAGTGATTAAAGTACAGAGCAGAGGAAGCCGAGATCTCTTGTGGTACATGAAAAGTCTTTTTAAACTATAGGGAATTAAAAGATAAGTGTCTTGATTTTAGCATAAGCATATTCTGTAGGTTGATTCACAAATGGTACATTGTACACAGACATTTCACTGCCAAGAAACTAAAAAACAAACAAACAAGGAATCTCTTACATGATGGAAAAGTAATTTCTCTATTCAAAACATGATTTTCTTTACAAGGCTACATACAAGTAAGACCCTTTTTAATATCTATCACATTGAAAATGTAATGCAGTTGAAAGCTTTGGGTCAGATACACCTTATTTTTGATGAAGTGAGAGGGCAAGATACTTCCTGGAATTTATTCTTATTTGTTCTGTCCTGGCAGTGGGCACTTCTCCCTTGGCCAAGCAAAATGGTGCAAGCTAATGTATGTTACCCTGTACTTGGCGCAGAATCAGGTGCCAGCTCTTCTGATTAAAGGTAACTCATTTGGCCATGGAAAACACTTCACTTGCCTCACCCCAGTGCCTGATGTCACTGACCAGCTAACGCTTCACTCATAAATACATTACTTGTGAATTTTCAAATGGAATGTACAGAGTTGCAATCAGACATTCAACTCAAAAATTGATCATGTCTCTTTACTAGACTTCAATAAGACCTATCTTACCAGAGAAAAATATCCCTCCCTTCACAACCATACCTTATTCTTGTCATTGCTTTTTGGCAATAAGTAAATTTTGAACAACTGCTTTCAAGGATGAAGCAGAGGAAAAGTAATATTTCATCAAAAATCTCTAATAAACACCTTGAGAACTCACTAAGAATTGCAACCACTTCCACCAAAACAGATACTGATGCCTTAGTTTCACAAAAACAAGGTCATATCCAAATGTCCTACTAGTTTCATGCTGTTGCCCTCTTATTTATGTTTTAATTAAAAATATATTTAAAAAAAAAAAGAAGCTCTGTTACTTGTATACATTAAGTATATTATGTACTTACATGCAGCCAAAGACAATTTCTCTTCTCTCACTGAGGCTCAGGTGAGCCAAAAGGTCAGTCACCCATGATTTAGCCCAGTTGCCTGACTACTTCAGGGTTGGCCAAAAGTAAAAGCTGGTTGATAAGGGCATTTATCCAAATGCCTCTTGAACAATGGCAGGCATAGAACATAAGCCACCTCTTTAGAAAGCCAGTTCAAGTGTTTGTCTGCCCTCGTGGTACAGAAATGTTTCCCAGCACCCAGTCTGATCCTCTCGTGATGCAGCTTTGTGTTGTTCCTGTCCTGCCATCGAGCAAGAGCAGAGCCTGACACCTCCCTCTCTTTCCTCTCCTCAGGGAGCTGCAGAGAGCAGTGACATCACCTCTTGGCCTCCTCCAGACTGTGAGGACTGTCTCACCAAAACTTCATACCTAGCATCCTGGCATCCATCCTCCTGGTTCTTCACTCCGAGCAGAACACCTAGATGCAAAATGTTGTGGTCAGAGTGGTGGAGATGTTCCCAATTCCCTTTTAAGAAGAAATTCAGCAGTTTGAGAAACTGCCTGTCACGTGAGAGAACCAAGCTGTGACACAGGTGAATATTTTAACCCTGACCAGAAGGTTAGGGATGTCCCTCACTCCTCCTTGCTGTAGAGGGCTGGAGATGGATTGAGCAGATGAATGAAATCATTGTTGCAATTATTATAAAAATTGTATTTCTGAAAACACAGTTACTGAGGTACTTAAAAAAAAACCCAACTGTAATCCATACAACCAAATAAAGCAACAACAACATCTGCTCTAAATGTAACAGTAGACTCCAAAGCATGCAGCTGTTTGAAAAACATGCTTCTTTTGGCTAAAAGGATTTAGTTTTTTGCCATAAAGCATAATGTGGAACTGAGGAAAGCAGTTATTACTGACTATTGCATGTCTGGCCATGTACACATTTTTTTCTTTTCAATTCTATTATAAAATATTTAATCCTCTTTTAAACTGTCATTGTTGTAGGCTGCGGCAAGGTTTTAGGTGAATATGTGCTGTGCTTTGAGTATAAGCAGGTAGCTTATTGCATCTATGTTTGCCTCACATGAGACAGCTCTTACTGCATCTTCAGTTTTCTTTATTTATTTTTAAAAGTCTAATACCAATACTAACATTTTTTCCTTCTTAAAAAAAAAATAATTGGATGACACAAATCAGCTTCAAAGCAGAAAATAATGCTATGAGTAGGAACATCTGACCTAGATGAAGTTTATACCTCAACTACTTGTTTTAACTTGCTATCCATCATAGGATCTCATTCATTGTTAGTATTTTCATCTAGAACTCTGAACATGTGCTGAAATTGTCCATGGCAGCTTAACTAGAAGAAGAGGACTTTTAAAAATTGCACTGATACTCAGTAAACACAAATGTGTGTTTTGACAGTTATAAATTTGCATGATAAGTCTCAAACACTAATAGCACTTCAAGAAGACTTCCTTCCGTCTTCCTCCTTTTTTTTTTTTTAAAAAACTTGAAATACGTATAACCAAGGTCCAAGGATGATAGACAGCAATTACTAAAATCATAAAGCTTAAAGATGCTGTATATCTGCCCTGTTCCTCTTAAAATGCAGATACTCCAAGACGCTTAAAATGCAGGGCAAAACCCATCATTGACAGTAAATACAGATGAAGAATAGTTCAGAAGTATGGAAAAGCAACACCTTTCAACTGGACTCAAACTACTATAAGCCTGAAAGACTCACCAGTATTTTTCTAAGAATTAAGTAGCAGCATGGTAGGCAAGTCTGCCACAGTGACAGGCTGAGTCAAAACCATCCATCAGATGGATCTCAGCTTAGCTGCTGATCATGACACCTGTGCACATTAACGGCTTATCAAGCTGAAAGCTTGTCTGCTTTTCCCTCTCTTAGTGATGTACAAGCCCGTGAAGATCAGTGGAGTCAGCTGTTGTACTAACAGCAGTTCTAAAGAGGTTAGGGAGAGGGAGGTAAACCACTGCTACTAACACTGACACTGCAAGCACTTAGGAGGAATTGGAGAACCTGTACTTTAATGAAATGTATGCAGCTGTGCAAGAAGGATAACAAGCCAAGATTTCTAAGTGTATGTCCTTAGTCTGTAAGTGCAGGGCAGGGAGATGGAACAGGAATTGTGGAAGAGATGTAAAACTTGCAAAGAATAGAAAAATGTGTAAGTGCAAGGAGAAATGTGGGTGGTGTGCACAGGGTCATGTGGTCTTCAAACACTGAGATTCTACACAATATTTCTCTTCAGTGAAGCCCTCTGGCAACCAGTAAAGTTATGGCAAAATGAGAGTGTTGTTTTAAATTATTTTTTTTGTAATAGATTGAAGAAGCAACCGTAGTTCCCAGGCAAATTATTAAGTCTATTTTGGGTTAAAATGTGACTTGGAGATGTATGGATGAATTAAGACTATGAGATTTGCCCTTCATTCTTATCTGCTCTGAAAATCTTATCAAGGATTTAACCCCACAATTTCTACTGGCCGAGCTCCTCCTGTCTTTCAGAAAGCAGTAATTGCCACCAGCTTGTTTTACTTAGCTTTAGATCTCCCCCCTGGGAACCAATGCTTCTCATTTCAGAGAACAGAGCTAAAGCTGAGAAAACTAAGCCTATTGTTACTTGAGTTCAGGAGGCAAAAGATGTTTGGAAGTTTTATGTTTGGCATAGAAGACTAGAATCTTTCCTACTCTCACTGTCCAAAGACTTATGTTTTGATAATATGGAGAAATAATTCTTTCACAACTGCAAGGGCACCATCCTTCTCCAAATGCCTTCATTCATTGAACAGAGCTCCTTGCCAGCTCTGTTAGTGCAGTCACAGTCTATTTCAGGCACTGAATATACAGTGAACTGAATTTCCCCTAGATGTTCAATTCAGATTGAGTATTAACAAGCCATAAGTACATCTCAGCTGGGAAATAAGGAGGTTTCTAACCAGATGAGCAGAGAGGATGTGAAACACTCACACCGCTGGAAAGAGTGAGTGTAAAAGGTCTAACTACTTTTCAGATAAAGTTTGATGTAGTTCTAGGGGGAATAGCTGGCAGTAAAACCATGAAGATGCTGCTCATGACATCACTTCCAGCCCTACAGCATACTAAAGAATTTGCACGATGCTATGGACAAAAGTAAGCCACTAGGCTTGTGCACTGTTCTAACTTATACTCTCTACAGCAGTATTCCTGGTTCTTTGCACCAGATTTGCACCTAGTGAAGAACATGAATACATACATTTTCTTGATCCAGTGGAAAGACCACAAGCAGTTCCGAGAGTATCACAAAAAGAAACAAAAAGAAAAAAAAAAAAAACCAACAAAAAACCCTCTGTTAGGCGTTTGGACATAAAGCATTAAAATCTATAGCTATTTCTCACGTTAATGTCAGTCAGTTACCACTCACATTAGCCCACTATACTGAATAACAGGTGCACCTGATGCACTGGTGACATGTCCCTAGCAATGCTTCTTTCAGAACACTACTGACAGTTTCAAATGCTATATTCTACTTCCTAATTACTTAATAATTTTGACATAGAAAAATGTTTTGAATGTTTATGCATCACAAGTGAACCAAAAGGATATATATCTTATTAGCTCTCAAAATGGTAAAGAAATAGTGATTACATTAGCAGAAGCAAAATGCTGAAAATAGGGCCTAACGTGGCATTCCTACTTCTGTTATAGAAAGGCACCATTTTGGAAGCTTTTTACAATAGTAAGCAATGAAATTTTTTAAAATGCTGCTCAGGAAATACATCCTGCCAAGAAAGCCCTAACTTAGGGATTTTGCAAAACATTTCTCTGCACATGGTGAACTTTGGATTTCTGACAGGTCATACATCAGGCAATTCAAAGCTTAGAGGTCTGCTATGTAAGAATTATTTTTGTTCCCTTTTTTGGCTTTATTATTTGGCTTCTCATACGAGATTTGTGATTTTAAACAAGCCTTTCTTTCAAAACAGACATTTTTTTTCCTGCTGGAATTCAAACAACAGTCCTACAGTGCTACATGATTATATCAAAATTTATAGCAACTCAAAACAAAGTCATGTCTAATGTCTTCAGTTCAGGATTACAAGCAATCAAAACCAAGAAGGATATGTAAAATAACCTGATTGTGTATTTCATATAGGATAGCAGAAATACTTACCAGCTAGTGTGGAGCATAAAAGTGAACTAATGTTGTCTTTTGTAGAGATTAGGCACTATCATTACCTGTGGAAAAGAGTTCATCACAGAAGTTTATGAAAAAAAAAAAAAATCATTAACACTGGAATTGCTTTACTTTGGAGGTTTTAAAATTAAGTGCTTTTAAAAGCTAATTTTCAGTTATAAGCATATTTTTTTGGGGGGAAAAAAAAGTGGTATGTTTAGGTTTTTCAAAAGAAAGCCCTTCCAAAAGAAACAAAAAGTAAATATACAGCAAAAACAAGTGCTCACTAAAGTACTGTTTTCTTCTTTTTGTTGTGAGAACAGCACTTGTGAGAAAAGTCTAACTTCAGTATGAGTTAGTAGTTGGCAGTTTGCATTGTTATTCCAGGTTTTCCAGAGCCTCAAGAGGGGCATGAGCTATCGGATTTGAATTACAAGTGTCATAAAATGAGGACATGTCTTTCAGTGCATAAATCAGAAGCATATATGTGAAGGAACAAAAGCACTAAGCTCGCCCACTGATTTCAGTGAGTGGATAAGTGTTTTTGAAAATCTATCTTCTGTTTTATGATCATGAGTTTTGACATCCAGTTTTGAAAATTTAAGTTTCAACTTCCATGGCTATATATTTTAAGTTTGTACATTTGATTTTTGTTGTGCAAGTTTTGTGTAACTTAATGTTGAAATGTAAAAAAGGGATATCTTCAATGTGAGCACAGATTATTGTAGAAGTTGAAGTTACCTTTCCAATGAGTGTAGCCTCAGAGTACCATCAGTGAAGATAAAGCTATTTACAATCAATTTCAGTATAGCTACAAGCACAGTTTGGTCCATTCTCTCTTAAGGGGCTTGCAAAATGCCCTTGTGTTGCATCTTCCCTTTAACATGTTTGTGATTGCTTTCTGGCCCAGGTTTGGTCCTTTGAAACTAAGCAGATGGTCTTGCCATCCCACCGGCCACTTCTCTTTAAAATAGTGCTGGCAAGTGAATCCTTTGTAGATGGAGCCCAGGACAGAGCACTAACAGTGACAGCTGTGGGACCAGATAACCCTTGACTAATGGGGCATTTGTGATGGCTCTGGTTTCTGAAGACATTGACAGGATTGGAGCCACACTGACAGCCCTGGAGGGAGGTCTGGTATTTCATGCACACTGTCTAGTACATCATTTTTACATTTGGGGGTTATGCATGGATGCTCATGATTTGGGCTCTCCCTAGCCATATTTTGAGTCTTCCTAGTCCTTGGCAGTGCGCACACATTCTCTGTACGCCTTAAAAAGAAGTAAAACCAAAGCACCAAACTTGGAAATAGAGGCCATCAGCAATAAAGACACAGTGTTGCAAAGTGATTGTTCAGATAAGTTCTGGGATTCTGTATTTCTGGGACAACAAAGTTTGTGAGCAGCTCTCTATCTTCTTGCTGCCAGCAATCTCAACTGCTGTTCAAGAGCCAAGTCCTTCTGTCTGGCCACCTGTCACAAGGTGCTGCAGACCAAGCAGTAGCTTCAGAAGAACTGTCACTGATTTTGCCACATGGAGATGGTTAGCTTTTGGTCGTCAGTGATTTGCAAGAGAGCTGCTGATGACAAGTAGAAGAAGAAATGCATTTCCCATCAAGTGAGTTAGCAGATAGATAGATAGGATAGAAAGCTGTTTGGCCAAACAGAAAGATGCTATTTTAAAATAAGCAATACCTCAGAGGAGAATCTATTCTTTAGGACATTAGGACTTTTGAAAATGTGGTGGAGAGGAAACTTGGAACTCTCTCATCATTGTACAACCTGCTCCGCATGTTGCTGAGCCTAGTTTCCTGATCCTGTACTTAACATTTGACATCTACTTGCTAGAGCATTTTCTTTTAGCTGTTTACCAGAAAATAAGGTACTGGCTTTATTCTAGTGTGAGCATTACCACTGAAATTCTGTACATCTGTAGACACCCACCTTGATGAAGTCCATGCAGTCGACAAGGCACGTCTGTGCATCTTAGCCAAATAAAACTTCATGCATTTCAAATACTATTTCTGCACAGATTCACTCTATCGTGGTGGGAAGGCTTGTCTGATTTCTCTCTTCTGCCAGAGACTTGGCTCAGGATGTTAGTCAAGTTAGTCTCCTAATTCATCAGATGCCAAATCACTACTGAAATAACCAGTTTACAAGAACTAAGCTTAAACTAGATACATTTTGTAGGTTGTTCTTCAATGCATGATGTCAGTTATTTATAAAGTGCTTTTCTGTTGGTTTATTTTTTCTTCATGGTTTTCTGCTGCCCACCCATAACTCTTTGTACTTCTAAAATTAGCATCTCATATCCCTCATTAGAAAAATAACTGAGTTTTCAAAACAGTTGTTATGTTAGTCAGTTTTTCAGTGCTGTTCTTTCAGTTTCTAGACTTCCACAAAGATTGGTATGTAGCCTACCCATGTAATGTTCAGGGAAGCAGCGGCAAGCTAATATTTTTCTATTATAAATCCAAGTAAATCCTCTTATAGATCAAAGTCATCACAGGACGTTTAAGAATGCCCTTGAGATTACAAATCCAGCATCAGGTTGCCTAGGGAGGGAAGGGCACTCAGAAAGTTGAGAACAGTCTTCCCATGAACTTAATATGTATTGAGAAATGTGAAGCTCAGTCACCTCTGCTAACAACAGTTTGGGCACTGTGATCAACTACGGTATCACAGGCCACAGAAACTTAAAAGGCTTTATAGGCTAAAAGCATCACTTAATAGTTTCACTTCAAGTATACCAGCAGCCAGCCCAGCCCGTTATGTGCTGTGATCCAACAAATGCGTCATAAAATATACAGGAAGCAAGAGTCCATTTTTTTAAGGTTTCAAATGATTGTATGCAGTCCTTGCCTAGAGAACCTCTTACCACGTCTGTTCTTGTAATCACTGATATACAAAACATCTCTATCCTGATCTATATACCCTGTGTCATTCCCAATATCACTCTTGGCTGGAAGCAGAGCAAACAAACAAAAAGAGCACAGTGCTGCCATCTGCTTCATTTCATTTAGAAAAGTGTAATGTAAAGCCAAAAAAAAATCAGAAGTTGCTCAAGCTATCAAACAAACAAACAAACAAACAAACACAATAAAGTAGATAAACAAACAAACAAACAAAAATAAAGTAGATAAAGATATATAGATGTTTACTAGAAGGGGCACTAGATCAAAGGCATGGGAGTCAATAACAGACCGGGGAAAGTGGATGACTGAAGAAGAGGACAGAATAGGTGAGATTATCAAACCAGGGACAGAGATTGTGAGAAATGCAAGAAATTCACATCCTGAATAATAAGGCCCCAAGCTGGAAAAGTTCAGTATCTCAGAGCACAGCATAGGCCATATGCCTGTGCCTGGTAAAGTGCTCATTTTGGTCTACTTATAGCATCTCACTGCAGCATTTGAGGCATGGATTCTGATGCATGAACGATCCCAATCCTTTATTGCAGGTTCTAATATCCCTTACATACATCTCCAAGCTCTCTCTTCTAACTTTCCATCCCCCTACATGTCAACAGGACACTTAACAGGTCTCCTTCACATCTAGATACTAACTACCTGCGCAAGTGCTTATCCAAGCAGAGCCACAAGTTGCTTGTATTCATGCGTTTCTTCTCCAGTCAGGGTCACCATCTGGAGGGGATTACATGCCCACCTGACCTGCTCTTGCCTCCTGGAGACAGCCTTTGTTCTCAGTGTCTTCTTCCATACCACATCAAACTTGTTTTTCAGCCTCTATTCTGTATGTTGTCTTGAACCCCAATATCTCACTTGTGTATAGCTTTTAAAATATGAAGAGAACTGAAAATGGTAGCTGATGGAAAGAGAGACACATACCTCTCTCATGTTTTCATTATCTGTAACCACTCTGGAGTAAAATGGATGAGGCTCTGTGGTGTAAACCAGGACCCTGATTTTTCTCAGTTCTTGAATTACCAGTGATAACACACTGTGCTTTAATTAATAAATTTATAGTTTATAATTTAATTAATAATTTAAATAAAGCACAACTTTAATTTTTGTGTACTATACTAACATCTTCGTTGTGTACACTCAATCACCACTATGCTGCGATCATTTCTGCATGGCAGGAAGTTTGCAGAGAGCTGCCACCACCACTGCTAGCACATCAGCCTCCAGAGCACATCAGGCTGGCACACCAGAGCTTCACAGGCACCTGAAATGTTTGCTCATACATGGCCAGGTGAGACAGCATGGCTGTCCCATCTGGCACAGAAACGTGGGCCAATCACATCTTTTCTCATTTTATCTAAACCATGCTTCCTTACAAGCATACCTGTCTTCCAACTAATCCATCATCTGAAAGCCAGGAAGAAAACTCTCTAATTCCAATGTGGTGTTTGAAAGCAGCATTCCTTTATTCCTCAGGATGCACACTGGGTGACTTGACAAGCAAGTGCACCCTCTCAGAGGTCAGGTTCTACTTTTCTACGGTTAGGACACACATATGCAGTACATTGGCATACATATTCATTCTTTTTCAAGGTCTCATAGGTATGTTCTAATGTCCCTTTGGGCATGCTCAGTGGTATTTAGGGTGGTGGAGTGCCCACCCACTTCTTCCCTTTTTTTCACCATCAGCTTCATCACTGAAACCTTTGACTCACTTTCATTCACTTTTCCCCAGTTTGGAAGACTTCCCTTGCTCATTAGGCCACAGTGAGCCACTTTTTAAAAACAATGTATGTGGAACCTGAGGAAAATGTCCTTGCATGTTTTGAGGCAAAAGATAAAAGTATTCTATTATGATTCCAGTACTTTTTGTGAGGCAAAATCATTGAGGCAGAAGATAAAAGCATTCCATTATGTCCCCAGTGCAAAATTATTGAGGAAAAACAAAACTATTCACCCACTAAAGCTGAAATTGAAAGTTTTAGAACTCTCACTTACAGATTCCATTTACTAAACTAATATGTATAGAATCATAGAATGGCCTGGGTGGAAAGGGACCTCAAAGACCATCTAGTTTCGACCCCTCTGCCATGGGCAGGGTTGCCAATCACTAGACCAGGCTGCCCAGAGCCACATCCAGCCTGGCCTTGAATGCCTCTAGGGATGGAGCATCCACAACCTCTCTGGGCAACCTGTTCCAGTGTGTTACCACCCTCTGAGTGAAAAACTTCCTCCTAATATCTACCCTAATTCTCCCCTGTCTCAGTTTAAAACCATTCCCCCTTGTCCTATCACTATCCACCCATGTAAACAGTCATTCCCCCTCCTGTTTATATGCTCCCTTCAAGTACTGGAAGGCCACAATGAGGTCTCCCCAGAGCCTTCTCTTTTCCAAGCTACACAAGCCCAGTTCCCTCAACCTTTCTCCATAGGAGAGGTGCTCCACCCCTCTGATCATCTTAGTGGCCTTACTTTGGACCTGCTCCAAGAGCTCCACGTCCTTCCTGTTCTGGGGGCCTCAGGCCTGGACGCAGTACTCCATACAGGGCCTCAAGAGCTGAGTAGAGGGGGACAATCACCTCCCTCTCCCTGCTGGCCACTCCTCTTTTAATGCAGCCCATAACATAGTTGGCCTTCTGGGCTGCAAGTGCACACTGATGGCTCATGTCCAGTTTCTCGTCCACCAGGACCCCCAAGTCCCCCTCCACAGGGCTGCTCTCAAGGAGTTCTTCCTCCAGACTATATAAATGCCTGGAATATTGGTTCTTAAACTAATGTACTAATCCCTATTGCTAAGCAAACAAACCTATATCAATACCATAGCTACAAAGCAGCCAACAAGGCCACATCTAGTTATTGTAGACTACTGCAGGCTCTAGGAAAAGGACAGCAGTAGACTTCAAAATACTGGGCATGTGCAATAGTTTTGTGTGGGTTTTCAGAGATTTGATTTTGATACATCTGACTCTTCAGCAGTGGCAAGATGTTTAATGAACGGTAAATTTCAGAAGGCAGTGAGACACAGTGGGACAACTCAACCTACTGGTAACAAAGTTTATTGCTAATGAGCAAAGCTTTAAGGTTGCAAGCCCAATTCACAATGGCAGCGGTACTTCTAGAGACCCCAGGAAGGATACTATCTTTGGTTTCTACCATTCAAGAGGCCTATTAGCAGAAAATCATATCCTCTTTGGTATTTTCCAGTGTCAGAGAGCCAGTCAGTTCTTTTCTCTACAGCATCAGCCATATCCTCTGTGACACAGTAAGATAATAAGTGAATGTTAGTTTCATGATTTTATGAATTTTTGTTATCAGTATTTCATATCATAACATCATGTAGTGAACTAGGAAGAATTAAAGAGTTGATGCTTCAGTTCGGTAGACTATCAATATTTCTGGGTACCTGGTTCTCAGAAAAGAAGAACTACATATCCCAGAAGACTTTCTGATCCATTTCCATTTTCTGTTTAGAGGGAAAGATAAAACCTCTCACGACTCATGAGACTGTCCCTTTCTTTTACTGTTTGTCTCTGTGGTGTGTGCTCCGTAGCTGTCTCACCTTCAGCATTAGAGTAAGGCCTCCAGATTTGGACACTCTGTCTCTCATTTATTTGGTTTATACATTCAATCTCAATTAACTTGTATTTCTGCTATTATAATTAGTAAATTAACTTTCCTCCTCAGATCCTTGCCACTATTTGTTTGTTTGTTTGTTTGTTCCCTTTCCCCTCCCCCCTCCTCCTTTTTTGGGCTGGTGGACTTGTGGGCGTGCTGTTCCTCTGTCACAGACACAGATAGATCTAGAGATAATACCATGACAGTTAGCTTCTATTTTTTAATATCGTTTATATATTGTATGTAAATAAGATGCAAATATATAAAGGGGAAAGTTGATTGAAACCCAATCGGTATTGTTTCCTTGCATGTAACCTCATGTTGTTTGCAGTAATTCCTTCCACTGTATTGTTTATAGCTCTGTTTCCGTATTTTGCATAACAGCGTGGATTAGCAACTACTGGTAAGAACCACAATTGGTTCTTTTACTGCACAGATTAAAATTCACATAGATGAATCTGAAGTGTTAATTAAAAAATAAGGAGAAACTGGATTTTCTCCTGGATTGGTCAGGAACTATTGGCCAAAACTAGAACTTGTCACTCCATTCTGCCCCATCTCCAACTATAATAGTTCAACTGGACCATTAAAAACATTTTATGAGAACGCTTGGAGCACAGCCACACCCCCATAAAGTCTTGGGCCAACCAGTTTATCGTTTGCCAATATGCTGTTTATTAGGGATTTTGCTCTGAAACGCTTGTGCTCTCTGGTTTCTCATTTCTATCCTCCTTCAAAGCTTTTTAATTAGAAGATTCTCCTGCTCTGAAGATTGGAATTCTACTGTATCTTAAAATAATGAAAAATAATTAGATATCAAGTAATAAAGGATTCTCCCATTGACTCTTGGCTCAACATCTTTTATATTGTTTTGAGTTTTGAAGTGGAGTGGCATGCCTCATAGCCATTTTCATCGCAAATGGCTCCTATCCACTTTCACTGCAAAGAAAAACATATCTCCTTGTGGATAGTGCATAGAGAGGGATTGCAATCTTTTTCTTACACGTCCACACATTTCTGGTGACAAAGGCAGCAATACTCAGAAGAGGGAGGGCTATCATTTGTGGTCTGTACAAATCCAGACCGTACTAATTGTTCTTATCTTAGCTGATGTTTTAGAAAAATAAGACCCATCAAAGGATTCCTTTTTCCGGAGCGGAAAGCTGAGAAACCTTTTGGGTAACTTTATTTCCCCCCCCCTCAAACATAAGACAGAATTTAAAAACCAAAGTTGCAATTCACTTACATTTACTTTCTGGGTTTTTCAGGGTTTCTCTCTCATAATGAGAAATTTAACAATTCTCAGGATTATGAAAACAGCAGGAATTTACTGAGTTAGATCACATCCAAATGATAATGGCATCATTTCAAGGGAGTCAGTTTTTCCATTTTAGCATCTTCCTCTTTATTACACCCCACCCTCTCATACAGACTTGCCAAAATCTCATTTCTTCCATCTGAGCTTCTCCGAGAAAAAAAAAATAGAAGTAACTATTTTCCTCTGTAAAAGCTGACTCGGGAGAAAACATTCTCCTTTTGAGTATGGCACGCAGTATGCTGTCTTATCAGGAGCTGTACCGAAGTTAAAATAAGTCTTTGAGACATTTCTTTTGTTCAGTACAGTTACAGAGAGCTTTAAGGCAGTTCAAATTCAATCTCTGACTTGCAGTTTTTTTTTTTCAGAGAGGTCTCCGTGTCTTCCTTTCATTTGATCTCATGCTATGTCGGATGCGAGCACTTCTGGTGTCCAAGCAACAAATTTAGACATAAAAGGCATTGTCTCTGGGAATTTTGGTGGTAGGAAAATGAAGAAGGACAACTCATGAGTTTTATTAAACTGCTGCAAGTCTGTATGCAATTTAATGCATAAAACAAGCCCCATTGTGGAAAATATTCTTGAAACTGCCATCATCTTAAGAAACATCCAGTTACTAGGAGCCAGGACTTTTCCTTTCAGGGAATCTGTGGTAGCCATTGTAAGGAAGAATGTTTTTGGAGGATGGCATTCCTTGTCAACACATATACCCAGCTCCATGGCAGGAGCTTTTTAGATGTGAGGTCTTTCATTCCACTTCTCTTTCTGCCAGCCTTGTAGAAACAATATAGGCACTGTCTGGCTGGGAACACGTAAGCAGCTGAAGGTGCTTCTGTTCCCATCCACTCCATCAAACACAGTCAGTCATCTCAGCTACAGTCTGCAGCATCTGATCACAGTCATGTCAGTTCTTCACCTACAGCCATAACAACCATTCCTGCCTTTCCAAGGACAAAGTTGGTTGTGGACACTTCTGCTTTCAGCATCAGCTGCAGCCTTGGGTGTAGGGACCTCCAAAAACTAGAGTATTAATGGGGACTTTACAGGCTGAAAATAATGTTTGTCAACAGTTACCAAGTCTGCAAGGTTTATCCAGTGTTTGGGTGGTGTAGAGGCTTGCTAAGCTTCCTACAGGCAATAACAGTGCTACAAGATGTCTAGAAGGGCTTTTGGCTTGGCTTGTTTTCAGAAAGAAGGAGAAAGAAAGAAGGAAGAGTAAAGAACATGAATTATGTTTTTGGATCACTAACTGAATCAAATTCAGGGAAATTCTCTGTTTTCCCATGACAAGTGAGGCTAGAGACACTAGCAACTCAGTTTGTTGGGACCCAACTGACAATGACAATGACAAGCATTTGTAAAAGCATGGCATTTACAGGCAAAGCATCCTATTAAAGACAGCTTTAAATATTGCATATTCTGCAGTTCATAAATACTGGATGACCTAAAAATATGTACCATTCTTAAATGGTCACTTGCTAATACAAACCTGCTTGATCGCTGAAGAGAGACTTACGTTCTTATGCAAGAGATTTGTACCGGGTTATGGAAACTTGTCTGATTTGCGTTGCTGCTCTGCCCCTAACTGCAGCATGAAATCACAGCCGTTTGCAAATAAAATGTTTCTTGAGCCAACTCTTATCCGCATAAACACATACAACTTTCTAAAGCTACAATGCTAAGCCACAACCTACGTAAAAATAATAGGAAAATAGGTTAGTCATGATATCACCATGCTAGCTCTTGAATGTCCACTTCTGCAAAACAGAATAGTAAGATTAACCTTGCTAGGCTGCCTCTATGATCTTGAATCCACTCCTACCTACCCTCTCCTACTCTGCTGCAGTTTGGCCACCAGTTTTGTTGCATTTGGTAACACAGATTCCCTATGGGAGCTGCTGTCCTCTGCTCTTCTCCCAGACACTGAAATCTCCTGGCTCCACAGCTGCTACAAATTCAGGCTGTTCTGCATGGTTTGTGATTTATATATCATATGGCTGCTCTTTATACATGATTGTCTTTCATTTTACATTCAGCAAAATCCATAGGTGAAAACTTTGCCCTTTTCTTCCACAAGAAGCAAAAGTAGATTGGAGAACACTGTAAGTAGAGGGAGTGGGGTAGGGAAGGAAATTAAAAAGGGAGGGAAAGGGAAAGAGAAAAAGCTTTACCCTTCTTCAGTCATGCTAAGGTACCTCTCTGATTGGGGAGGTATCCAGCTATATGAGAAATTGAGAGAGACTGTTCACAGATTTTATCCCATTGTTGCAGATTGTATGTGCAATTTAACTAACGCATAAAACAGAGACCTTCGTGGAAAACACTCTTAAAAGTGCTATTAGGCCCTTGCATCTTTTTAAGAAACATATCTGGTTACTGAGCATTGAGCCTATTGCTCTCAGGTAAGCTGAGGTAGCCAGTACAAGGAAAAATACATATTTTTGGAAGGCCTTTTCTTGTTCATATTTTGTCAGTTCAATGGGAACCAGAAATGCCCAGAATGAACATAAAAGCACACCATTTTTCCTTTTTTTAAAAAATGAAGGTGAACACCAGCACAGGCTGAAGGCAGGATAGGATGATCAGGCTGGCAGCCTGATACCTTCACTTCAGGCAATGGGGGCTGAAGTAGGGCATCCCTTTGGTCCATCAGGCCCAGCTGATGACCTGCACTCTTTGACAAGCCCAGCTCAGCCAGCTCACCCCAGCAATCTCCAGCTCACAGGCCTTTCCAAGGCTGTAGTGCCAATATAAGCACTTACTTAGTTGTGCACTTTCTGCTGGTGCTTGGAAGAGAGAAAAAACATCATGACATGAATTAGCCACAAGTCAGATTTTCTTCAGTTGTTTCAGCTATTTATTTATTTTTAATCAAAGCTAGTGACTCATTTCAGGAAAGCATCTGGAAACATTTATATTTTTTTTTAAATTGCTTTTAGAATAAACTTTGGATGACAAGCTTATGAATGAAGGGAGCTTTTCTAGCATTTTTAAGAGAACTGCCAGCAGATGGTAAAATATATTGTTAGCTATAATTAGAGTAACATATACTTAGACAATGAAGTTGGAGCTCTTTGAGTTGTACCTGGTTCTAGTTTTGAAAGAAATTGTACCTGACAAGTCTGTTTCAACATGAGGCAGACTGAGGGACTACCTTCAGAGGCTAACACAGTATCCGTGCAGCCTTGCTAAATAGAAAATTCATCACCAAAAGGAAAAAGACCAGGTGTTCGCAGTCTACTAGAGGTATTATAAGTGCTTGTGAAGCTAAATCAGACAGATACTACAGAAATGAGTAGAGGTATCTGAAAACTCAAGGTATCATTGGAGGAAAGGCACAAGTCAATCTGATCTGCCTAGCTATTTGTAAAATATGAAGTGCCACTAACTCTGTATTGGGGTACTGATGACATTGTAATGCTATAGGGTAATCAATTTAGCCTTAGATAATCAAATAATAGAGACATTAAACCAAATTAATAGATCAAAGTAAAACTTATAATGCATAACAGGAAAAGAGTTATTAATATCACTGCAGGGGTTAATCTGAGTCTTGTGTGTGGTCAGGCTGTGCATCTTTCAAAGTCAAGAAGCTACTAATGTCTGTTTTCTTTCTGAGCAACTTGTCTTTACAAACCTCCTCTGATGAGTGTTCTCGCTCATGCTCTCTCCCACACTGATTTTGCCGACTCATTCCAAAAGGAAGTGCTTTTCAGGAATGGGGGACACAGCATTCTGGGGCTCCCTCCTGGCTCTGCACAGCGCTCATCTCCCTCTGTGCCTATTCCTAGGCTGAGACAGATGGCAATGCAGTACACAACAGCCTGACAGCAGATGACATGCTCAAAGAGCTGCATCAGCTCCAGCACTCTCCTCAGAGGCAATGCTCTTGTGTCACCTGGAGGTTTGCTCTAAATCTGCGAAGGGAGAAATCAGACTGGTGCTGGCTGTGATTTATCTGCAGCATTCAAATGGTGATTACTATTTTGTTTGGGAGTAAAATCTTAATGCAGTTACTCTCAGCAAGTTTCTGAGCATTCAGCTCTTTCTCAAATGCTCCAACATAGAATATCAATGACATAGAATCTAAAATTAACTCAATGATATTATCAAGCTTTTTAATATTCATAGAAGCAATGAAATCCAAAGCTACCATTTGTAGATCAAATTTTAAATGACATGAAGCCACAAAGTACCTTTTATACTGTTTTATATTCTGAACTGTGTCAACTTGCAAGACCTTCAGCCAAGCCATAACAGGGATGACACCAATCTGTAAAGGCATGGAAACTGACTGCAACAGAAGGATTTTGTACGTAAGTTTCCAAGTATTTTGGCAATTGGGAAGATTAAATGATGCTTTGAAATCATCTTACTCCTGACCATGGTGTTCAGTCCAGTACCTCGACCAGACAATGCATGCTGCTCATTCTCTATGGCAGATCCTTCACATTTAAATAGTTAGGAGAAAATTGGGAATATATTCACTGGAACTTTCCATATATACTAACTCTTGGCTGGAGTTAAAGTGTAGCGAACAGTATTGTCTGACCAGTACTTTCAGAGAAAAATCTTAAACTGTCGAATGGGGGACATCTAATAAAACTGACAAATCAACCCATATCAGCAAGCCACCTATAACTGGGCTGTATAAGTGTCATGGCAAACAGTCCAGTGCTAGTATTTTAGTTCCTGTGTCAAAAGCCTCTCAGAACCACTGCTACAGTCTAGTGAAGAATACAGCCTAAGAAGCCCTGCTGTGAAAGCTGCTTGTTTGGCACAATAGTCTTAGAAAGACCGCATAACTGTTGGGAGTTCGTTCTTGGTCTTCTACAGCTGGTGGATATTTAACCTTTAGGTCCGCAGCTCTTTCTGGTGCAGCAAGTGTTTTTCCTCATTAACCTCACTGGCCTTCACTTGTCATCCAACAAATATTTAGAAATTCCAGCCTGATTTCTCAATACCTCCTAAAAGTGACTGAGGCAATATCCCTAAGTCAGAGATAATCATAAATGCCCGAAGAAAGGATTTTCTTAACTTAGTTACACAATAGTTCATTCAACTTGGCTACTGGCGGAAGCAACAAGAAGGAGAAGTCAACCTATGTAACAGTTTAACTCAGAAAGAAACTGTTGGAATCTGCCCCGGAATTGTTATGCTGCCTGACAGGGGTCCTACGCATAAACACACACACTGTCCTGAGACAGTATGAACTTTACCCTTGGGCAAACTGGTGATAAATGCAAGACTGCCGTTGGTCTGTGCAGTAAAATGCTACACTATGCTAGCTAAGGAATGTGCTCAGTTTGGCTCCTCTGGAGTGCATCAAGCAGACATGAACCCACACTGTAAGCCTTAGTTCATCCCAGCCGAAGACAATTTAATTCCTTTAGAGCTTTCTGACCTTTCTGTCTTTTGTCTAACAGAGAACATCACCTTTTCAAGTCCCAGGCAGAAACTTCACAATCTCGGCAATATTTCTTTCCTCTCACTGGTAAATTTAAACACAAGTATCTTCCCACACAGCTGCTGTGAAGAGAACCAAGTATTACGTTCCTCATCCTTTCAGCTCTCCTTTTACAGTTGAACATGTGCTATCACACATACTACTTTCCAGGTCCAAAAACCTTCCACAGTGGAGTTCAGGATAGATCTATGGAAACTTGCCTATGCTTAAGTAATTTGAATATTGAGTAATGTTTCTTTTGGGTGCTTTGAAGGGTTTTGATTAGATGTATCTAAACCAAAAGCCTTTTTCCTTTAACTTCTGGGCACTGCTACCTCCTCAGCAGAGATTTAGAACATATTTTCCGCATGTACATGCCTAATGCTACATTGGAGAGTTACATATCTTCTATACACCTAAGAAAAGCAGATGTAGTTGGAAGGATTAAAGAAGGCTAAGAGGGAGTAGGAAACCTCAACACTGTCAAATCCAGGCAGCCAAAGTGGCAGGATTTGTGCAAAATGGCATTTACTTAGAACGTGAAGGGAGATAAGCGTAATATCACTCCCCTCTTTACTCTTTGGAGCCTTAATTCTGTTTCTTAGTTCTGTGCTTTAACACAATAGGGATTTTTTTAGACACTTTCAAATGAAATTTACATTTTGTTCGAAGTGATATACATATAATTCCCACTATCTTGTGGAAAAGCTCTTTCCACGTATCCAGACAGCAGTTCAGCCCCCATTTTAGGATGTAAAAAGAATGAGTTTTCTTGTCATCCAGAAATACTTTGCCAGTCCAGAAATCAGGAAATCAAGTTACACAACACATAGGAGATGAATGTCTGCTTGACCCTTATGATGCAAATTTAACAGGAGTCAAATATGTTCTAAAGCAAAATTAGAGGAAAGGAATCCTGTGGAATGACCTAATGGGGCAGCACATGTTTGTCTTACAGAGTGACCTTCTGGCAGTGAAGTTCAAATGTTTTCGGTAGCCTTGGTACTCAGCTTCTGTTTTCCTATGTCACTTCTGAATAAGCAGTGCAAAATATTTTCATCTGCAATGGAAAAAATTCATTTTTTCTTCCCTCTAACTTTCCCTCTATAATACAAAAACTTTCATTTGTTTAAAAATCAAGAGAGAGTGGAAGTTATGTGAAATTATATTTTAGGCTTGTTTTCTGTTTTTAATTCAAACAGAAAAAAAGCCTATAACATAATCTCCTGAATACATTTCAACTGTAATCCCACATGGAAGGGGAACTGCCAAAATTAGACAGACAAGAAATGCACTGAATTTTCAGGCAGTGCAAAGCTGAAGCATAAAGAAAGAGGAAGGGACTGCAGTACTAAACAGCTCCCAGGAGAGGCTCAGGAATGATGTGACAGGATTAAAGAGGACAGGAGACAACCAAGACCAAGTGACTTGAAGCTTAATTTTCAACCCCCTTCTCCCCTAGTCTTCCCCAGGGCAGGTTTCTGAAAGTTTGAACACTCTCAGACATAACAGGACAGGATTACAAATCTGATCATAGAATCAAGGTTGGAAAGGACCATCTAGTCTAACCGTCTTCCTATTGCCATTACTATCACTAAGATACTAAACCATATCTCATAGCACCTCATCCAGACACCTCTTGAACACTGCCAGGGATGGTGACTCCACCACTTCCCTGGGCAGGCCATTTCAGTGCCTGACCACTCTCTGAGAGAAAAAGTTCTTCCTTATATCTAATCTAAATCTCCCCTGACGCAACTTGTGGCCATTTCCTCGGATCCTATTTGTTGCCTGGGAGAAGAGGCCAAACCCCCTCCTCATCACAGCCTCCCTTCAGGAAGTTATAGGGTGCAATAAGGTCTCCACTGAGCTTCCTCTTCTCCAGACTAAACAATCCCAGCTCCCTCAGCCTCTCCTCATAAGACTTGTGCTCTAGACCCATCACCAGTTTCATTGCGCTTGTCTGGACACATTCCAGGGCCTCAATGTCTTTCTTGTAGTGAGGGGTCCAAAACTGAACATAGTACTCGAGATGCAGCCTCACCAGTACTGAATACAAGGAGATGATTGCCTCCCTGCTCCTGCTGGCCACACTATTTCTAATGTAGGCAAGGATGCCTACATCCAGTGTGCCCACCTGGGCACACTGTCGGCTCATGTTCAACCGAGCATCAGCCAACACCCTCAGGTCTCTTTCCTCTTCACAGTCATCTAGCCACTCATCCCCAGGCCTATAATGCTGTATGGGGTTATTGTGGCCAAAGCGCAGGACCCAGCATTTGGCCATGTTGAACCTCTTCCCATTCACCTCAGCCCAGCAATCTAGCCTATCCAGATCCCTTTGAAGGGCCTCCCTACCCTCAGGCAGATCAACACTACTTCCCAACTTGGTGTCATCTGCAAACTTACTGAGGGTACACTCAATCCCCTCATCTAGGTCCTCAATAAAGATATTAAACAAGATGAGCCCCAGTACCAGCCCCTGGGGGACACCACTAGTAATGGGTCACCAGCTGTGCTTAACTCCATTAACTACTAAATCTGCTGATCTAGCATCCTGTTCCAGTGACTATCTACGGAACTTACACAAGTGACCCCATAAATTAACATCCCATGGTACTGTTATTGCAGCTGTGAAGAAATCCTAGTGTCTGTATTTGTGGATGATTACAAATGGGCATCATGCCCTGGATATAACCTTTTGATACTACATGTAGTAAACTGTAAATCTAACATGACACTCAGGAACAGAATTTCAATTCAAGAAGAGTTAGCTTCAATTGCTAAACATCCATTGAAACTGATAGGAATGTGACAGTTAAAGCGGGATGTATAGCTTGGAAAATGCGCCAGCCCTTAAGTCTGTGCTTTGACAAAAATCATTCCACTGGGCTGAATTCAGCATTGGCACAGATGACCAAAGCCTTTTGAGCACACACACTCAACTGCAACGTCACCTGAACAATTACTGTGGTCCAAACCATAGGATAGCAGACTTTCCATTAAAGCATATTCAAAAGATAGGTCTAATGACTTCCTCTGACAAGTCTAGCAGCAAAGCTAGATGCGACATTTAAAAAATATGCATTCATATTACTAAAATATTCCTAGATATTCCAGTTGTAACCTAACTTCCTAGATATTCCAGTTGTAACCTAACTTCCTGGACTATGTTATTTGCTAGAAAAAAAGGTCTTTAATTTTACATTTCTTTGGACCTTTTCTGGCCACCACATTTATCACAAAACTACTCTGAATGAGCCAGAGAAACTGTTAGCATGCTGCTCATGAATCGTGTTAACAGCATATCAAGAACTAGCAGTTGCAGTCTTTTTCCCTGTTAGCTCACTAATTTTCTTCCTCTGCTTTGACTTTGACTTTCTTCCACTAATAAGTATTAATAACTTTCAGCCACTGGGAAAGTTATTGGAAAAAAAATCCAGTATCCCCTAATGACTGCTTTGTTGGAACTGATAACCTCTGAGTTCAGTTAGGCAAGCTACATTTGTATAGTAAATAACCAGGGAAACTGAAAACAATTTTTTTTCACCCCACGTGTTCTCACACACACGTACGTGCAAACATACAGTGTAGAAGACTCGTTGCTTGTCTCTATTGCCTTTCTCAGAAGTGTAATTGAATGCTTCCCTCATTTGTCACTGAGAAAGATTACCTTATTGGGCAAAAACCACAAAGAAGAAAACCACGGCTGTCCTCCTATCTCTTTTAAATGCTTGTTGTGACAGCAGCTTAAAAAGTACTACTTTCAATGTACTTCTAGCACCATCACTCTGGTGATGTCATTTCCACTCATCTGCTAAAACAGCATGATGTTCTAGCACATATCACATACCTAACATAAAGGGCTCCACAAGGCAACCAGGGTACAGGACAGCTAGCATATCTAACCCTCACTTTCATTCTGTCCAAAGAGAGGACAAATTATATAACCAGTTTTCTAGTATTAGAGATCTAATTTTTTTCACTCATTACTAACAAGGCTCCCTAATTGCAATGATTGTTCCCAATCCTACTCCCCCTCTCATTTTTTTTTTTTTTTTAGAGTCTAGTTATCAGCAATTTCAGGGGCTCATTATCCAAAATAAAGTTGGGTGCATAAGATCTGGCTGACATTTGATTAGCTGTTTCCCAGTTCTAGAAGTAAAACAGGGGAAGTAGCTTTGTTATTTCAGTCTGTTTTTATCATTTTTCAAGAACAGCCTGAATTAAAGAACAGGGAACTCATATGCTGGGCTTTGCAAATAAAAAACCCTTTGAGCAGCTAAAATAGTGGACAAGATTCAGAGGTTATATGTCAAATGGTTCAAGATTCATAGCAGAAGCATATGGAAGAGTGTGATGCTAAAATCCAGGTTTTGTTTAAATCAGACTTAAAGACTCCCAGAGACTTCAGCCCAAGATCAGATAAACCAGTGAGCAGGAAGGAGGAGCTCAGCTGAAAGTCAAATCAGAAAGAATCTAAAATAAACACCCATGTATGATTCTTCATTGTGAGAGAGTCCTCCAGAACATAGCAAATCACCAAAAATGAAGCTAGGGCTTTAGAGACATCAAATATGTACAGAATTTTATAGAGAATCCTTTTTCTACGAAATGTTAAAGGCACTACAGAACACACATGTAATCACACCCTATTATAATAAAGCACAGATGCATTTAAAACTAATAGAGTTGCAGGGTTTTCTATTAATATGTAATTCTTCCACAATGCTGTTTTCTAAGTATTTGGATTGCGCTCAGTAGTTCACAAGCTCTGGAAATGACTCATGCCTTCCACTGAGGTGAACATTATGGCAAGTAAGCTCTGAAGAAAGGTGGTACTGACAGGCATACAGAGACAGCAGATACAGTGACTCACACCTGAAGCCAGGGGAGGAATTCTTTCATAGCTGAATGCTTCTGATCATTTTGGATACATCAAAACAGGGTAAATGCAGCAATTACAGTACAGAGACCAACCCAGAAACACACAAATTTGTCTGAGGATGGGAGGGGAGAGGAAAAGTTTCTCATTTTTCCTCTTGTACAATTGCATCCAACACCACTTTTACTGTTCCATTACCTCCACAGAATCAGTAGCTACTAATGACCTTGCTCTGTGTACCAACTACTTTACCGGACAAAAAATGGTTAGACTGCCTCCTCAGGCCAGTAGCAGTCACAACATGCATAACTTAACAACGGAAGGAGCTCTTCTACTATTGCTCTCCTTCCTAGGCACCATACTGGCAACTCACTGAGGCCAACACACAATGAGAAAGACATCTTCCTTACAGGAGGAAAATTATAGCATACATCATGCTGAGCCCTATAGTGTTAAAATATGAACTCTGTGGAAAGTGACATGGCATAGTTGGTCTATAGAATGAAGTGCCTTTTGAACTGATTAGAAAAACAGAATGCTAGATGGCAGGGTATGTTAGATGGCACAGCCTATGTAAACCTACATTGGTTACTGGAATGAACATGTATCAGAAGTTAGGTACTTTCCTGTGGTGTTAAACAGGTACTTCCAGCACCAAAATGGGCTCCTGAGTTGTAGCAATTCAAATGAGCTGCACCAGTTGTACAAGAAATACAGATCTGGCATGAAAAACTATATAGTTTCCTTACTCTACCATTGATGGTAAAATACAGTTAAAACACATTTAAAACAGCTTGAAAATATGATCATATAGCAACCAAGAAAGGGACTGAGGGGAGAAAGAGCAAGGCACATGGAAACATATTTTCTGCATGAAGTAATTGTTCTTCCTGCTTAAAAAAAGTCTTCAGGGTTCAATGAGGAATTTCAGTAGAAATCACCAATGTTTGATTTCCCTAGAGCATACTCACTAAGCTTGCACAGGCAGATTCTCATTTCTCAGCAACTCCTGTTAAGAATATTGAGACTTGCTTTATACTAAACAAATATAAAATGTAGCAGGAACTGGATGGGAAGCAAAGCCTTCACAAGCAGAGCAGTGCCAGGGATAGGGATATGCCTGTGATCTCAGTGCCTCCACTTCTCTACCCGCTCGCTGGCTTTCTACTCTCTTATGTTGGTGCTACTGGAAACATTTGTTAGGTGAGGCAGACAGTGTAAGCTGGTTTCTCATCTCAGTCATACAGCACCTAATCCTGAGAAACTACTAAAAACCACGTAGTTATTTGCTTTCCTCGTATATACATTGATCTGATAAGTACAGAGAGGAATGGGAACCTGGCCCTGAAACTCCATGTGCTGTGTGGAAGGAAAGTCACTTGTTCAACACCAACAGCACGCTCAGAATATGCCAAGAATCTCCATATATAATAATATTTTCTTTGCGTCATTAAAGAGCTTGGAAGAAGATCCAAAACAGCACAGAAGTGGCTTGGACAAAAATGCCTTGCACTTTAACTGCCATCATATGTCATTCTGCCAGAGTGACTGATTGTACAGTAGAGCCAAAACAAAAAAAGAGGGGGATTTCTTTTGCTATGAGGACAATAAAATATATTTACTATTTAAAGCAAGTGATAAAGATAGGGGGAAAAAAGAGAAACATAAAAGGATATGACAAAATATGTGCATTTCTTGCAAAGACTTGAGAATAGAATGAAATAATTAATTATCATCTCAAGAAATAGCAGGTAAGCTCATATACTAACGGCAATTTTGTTCTTAACTGATGGAACTAAATCAATAGCTGCCTCATTTAAGCCAAGACATTACTCATCAAAACTTTGCATCATCTTTCTTAATTAAGCCTGGAATAAGGAAAGAAGAGAGAAAAGGAAAAAAAAAAAAACACTACGGAAAGATAATGATACTTAAATTAAACTGTGCTTTTAGAAAGCCGCTGAGGTGAAGGACTGTGGCAAGAGAGCTCCGAGATCCCTTGCGGGTGCAGCGAGACTCCCTTGCTGATGCAGAACAAAGAACTAAGAACCACCTTTATTGTAGGTGCTTACAACCTTCATACCCGCGCGACAACTTGGTCACATGTAGGAGCCAGGGGCCTCCTGTGTTTACGTCTGGTTCAAGTTACTGCTAAACTTGTTTACTCATTAGCAAGGTAATGACTTTCTTTGTCCCACAAAGGACTACCCTTATACTTAACAATCATTCCTCTTGTGCCTCTTCCTACCTCTTGTACCTGAATTTAAAAGGATATCTCAGTTTAACTCACCTAATAAAGAAATACGTGATGTTGAAGCCCTTCAGCAGGCAATCTCTCTGAGTTTCTCAGGGCATGCTCCAAAAAGTTTGGCTGAAGCCAAATTTCCACAGGTAAAAAAACATGGAAATGGGAAAAGGAGGAAAAAAGCAAACAATAGAAACACACAATTTTAGGCAACAACCAAGAAATTTCGGATCGAATACAGATGTAACTAAATAAGAAAGGAGCCAACTGTGACAATGAATGGCAGCAATAACATCTTCTCTGTGACTCTAATTAATCTGTTATGTAGGGAAATTGGAGTCTTCCTCTCCTCCCTCACACCCCCCCAGAAGAAAAAATACAATAAAAGATCCGTGTCTGCAACTGATATGGAATCCCCTCTGTAGCTCTCACTTTTCCTACTCTGCTACTTCCACCAGCTAATGTTTCCAAATGTTTGTTCTGCGTTTTATATATTTGTGTTATAGACACAAATGATCATGAAAGAGCAAATTACATCAGCATTACCAGCAATCACCTGGATATTTTTTTTTTAAAAGGTTAATTGGTTTGGGCATTTTCTTTTGTTTGTTTGTGTTGTTTATGATGGGCATCCTTGGTTATATACCAGTTTCAGCCTTCCCCCATTTTTTTTTTTTTTTAATCTCAGTCCTCCTACTTGCTGCATACTAAATGAAGGACAAACATGCTAATAGCATCAAGAGATACTGAACAGATATTTAAGATTATTCACAAGCATGCACACCTGGTCCCTCATATTAACATATATCAGAGTGTTCCATAAAATTCCACTGTATAACGTGCTGTAAAATAAGGCTACCAGGCTAGAAACTGAATTACCATGTATTTAGATCAGATACCCAGCAGTAATTCCTAGTAAGTTGAAGTACAGAGTGTAAGCTGAAGCAGGGGGAAAGAAAAAGGAGAGACAAACTCCTGAAAGAGGCATACCTTTTGCATTTCAAGCAGGGGAAACAACAAAAGAAGGGAAATACCTCAGGTTACATTCAGTGAGAGTTTAGATTACAACTGTTTAATTAAAGGCCATAAATTGTTATGCAGAAAAATCAAGAAAAGGAAAGGCTCCACAATGAAGCTACAGTGATACAGCTTGACTTGGGCAGGGGAAGATATCGCAGTTACTTTGTACAGTGACAGTCCTTTGTTTCTGTTTCCACACTATACTCATTACAGTTTTGTTCCCTGTATCTAGTTCTTGAATCATATTCAGCCCACTGTCCAACTTCTCTTATTCATATCTTTCTCTGATGCAAAGCAAGAACAAAAAGGAAACTACCACAAAAGCAGCTGATGTACTGAAGAACAGAAGGCTGTACTCAGAAATGATTGGATAAGTATGAGAAGAGGAAACAGCAGAAAGTAATCAGAGCTGTATTTCTTTTCACCTTATGCTCAACCTGACAGTTATCAGAGGAACTCACAAGCCTTGAGATATTGCAAGCAGTTAATGGTGATTGACGCCAACACCATTTAGAGTCTCAGCTCCACCCCAACTGCTGCAGAGGGTGATTGGTGACAAAGGGTTGCCTGCTGCCCTCAGTGAAAGGACTGTGTATTCTGTATTCAGAGAGAAGAAATCCTGTTATGAATAGAAAGTGTTTTGAATAAAGCAAATGCTTGCTATGGAATTAGTCTCTCTTCAAGTAACAAGATGTTTTTTTTCCTTCAAGTGATGGTACTTATACAGGACCACTTATCCAATCTGCTACAAATCACAAAGGTCTGGAAGCAGAGGTTTCTCTTCCATTAGCCATACCATAGATGCTGCTCAAAGTCTTGCTCCAAACAAGAGGCACACATATGGATCAAGACATGTCCTTCACATCCTTTCATAGAAAAAGTAAGAGCCTTTTGTTTAGCTGGTGTCAATCAATAAACAGCTGTACATTGTCATTCCCTTCTCATCCTGTCATTTTTTTCTTTCATTTTGACCCACTTCTGACCTTAGATATTGTCAGGGCTGTCACGGATAGCAAAGAATATGACCTAACCCACCTCCTGCTCCCAACACACTGCAAGAGCCCTATTGTGGCATTTCACTTCTGCACTGGCACCACATGTTCCTGAATTTCGGATCAGTCATCTGAACACATGGGGTCCATATGCTGGTGGCAATTTGCTCTGCAGTGTCCCAGCTCCAGAAAATAAATTATCCGAACTATTAGCTGCTTCAGAACTGTTAAGAAAGCAGTGTGGCCAGTATGGTCACAAGGTCAACAGAGACCGAAGGATCATCAGGTAACAGAAACTGTAAGGCATATGGCAGCCTATCAGTCAGCTTTCAGCAGATCTCTCCTATCTCAGTGGCAGGTGATTCAACATCTCTTCAGCAGGGGCAGTCAAATACTTCCCATGTACTACACCAGTCTAGCTCTTGCGGATACAGCTTATCTCTTGCAGTCAGATAAGCTTATAAAGCTTATAAAGGTTTTGTATGCTATCCTACACCTTACCCTACATGACTGTAGGGGTGTCAAGCCCATGGCTGTGGGTGATACTAAGAAATCCCTGAAATAAAGTCCTGAATGCTGCTACAAACCTGCTCACATAGTGAAAGCCAGACATGCACTTACCTCCTTACCAAAAGGGTGGCACTAAAACTGTCAGCCTAAGTTTCTATGACACCACCAATGCAGTAGGTTTTACTTCAGTCACAAGAAATTGGATCTAGAGTGTAGGATAATGGTCAGAACTCGGGCTCTCATTGTGACATGTTCAAGGCTATGGTTAGCTAGTAACCTCACTAAGGTGTTCATGGCACCTCTTTCTGCACAGCGTTGTTCTATTTGAGGACTATTTGCTGTTTTCTCATTCAAGTTGTCAAGGTCTGCCTAAATTACTTCCACTAGTAAGGATCTTGCCTTGACACCTGAGTGATTTTTTTCAATTTCCTCATTGATATTAGGTAGTGACAGAGGTATTTAAGAACAGTACTCTTTTTTTAGAGCTGTGTCAAGCTCAAGTTTTTGCTTGCAAGTCTTTAAAACTCACTTATTTGTAATACTGAATTGTAGCATACTGCCTGAAGTACTCTGAAGAACATATAGATTTGTAGATCATCTCCTATCCATTTCCAATCTCTTTTCCAGAAGAAGGCTAGTTACTAGTGATTTAGTTTTTTGAGGTATGTTGTCTACATGTTTATTCATTTTCTGCCTCCCTTGCCCTGTTCTTTATTATTTCTGCTTGGATTGCACATTGAGAAGAGCTAAGGGCAAGGAATTTCTCTCTTGGACCATATCAGGATAGATAATGGGGACAGAAACTCAATCGACAGCCATGATTATTTCCATGAGGAGGAAAAAAAAAAAAAGGCAACAACAAAACCCCCCTCAAATCTATGTCCTTATTATTCACAATTACATACAAAAAAGCCCCAGACAGACCATATATTATAATGGTGATTGCTGAAAAGTAGTTTTGCTTTCGTCTCCGGGCATTGGGTGAAGTTTTTTGTGATTCGCTATGTACAAGATTGCTTAGATATTCTCACGTTTAATTAAATGCATAGATTCCTTTCCTACAAGAAGGACAAGCTATGCAAACTTTTTCAGGGTTTCCATGTCACCAGAGCCTTTCCAACCTTGCCCAGCATTGTTGAAAATTTCACAGATGTTGCATACTTGGTGAGAAAGCTATGCTCCACCAGATCTTCCTAGCTTAATTGGTTAGGTAAGCATAGCTTCTGAAGAATATGTATTACAGCTGGAGTAACTCCAATTCTTTTCCTTTTTTTTTTTTTTTTTTTTTTTTTTTTTAACTGAAATAGAATTTCTAACCTAAAAAAGAACGTGGAATACAAAGTTGGCAGTATTGCTGACCTGTGATGTGCTTACAATTCTTACACATCTATGTAACAAATGTTTTTTAGTTACTTCTGTGGAAATCTTGCATTCTGGAAGCAGCAGCATATCTTTACTTTTTTGAGTGAAAACACAGTAACACATTTGGGTTATTGAACAATTAATGAAACTGTGGGAAAACAATCACCCATACAACTCTTTAGCTTAATACCATATTGGTAAGTAATTTGCCAAACTTTCAACTTCCAGCATCTCTAATTGGGTTATACTCTAGAAAAGTAATTAGGAACATACTCTTGAGGAATCATAGAATATTCTGCGTTGGAAGAGATGCATGAAGATCATCAAGTCTAACTTCTGGCTCCACATTTCACTGGCTTCAGGTAGGGTTGCGGCAGCCTACCGAAAAGCTGCTTGAGTTCCTAAATAAAATCAGAGCAAAATGGCATTTTTGAACAGCATGGTATGATAGATCTTTTACCTTTCTTAGGTATTCTCTAATCACAACTTTCCTCCTTTCTAACAGTCCTAAATCTAACTGTCTAGATCTTGAGAGCCTCAGAAATTTTCCCAGAGGAAAGATGCAACAGTCTGGCTGAGATACAAAGAAGTTTGATTACTTTTGGGGTCTCTGCATCCTGAGATAAATAAAGAGGCAAATGCTTACATGCACCTGCTGTGCTCTGTCGCTGGCAAATTTTCAGGTCTCCCTACAGGGAGACTTTGACTGTCTTCCCTGGTCTCTAACTCTTTTGCAGGGAGACAGTAAAGACTACTCCCAATCTGCAACCTTCAGCTACACCCTAAAAGCCTGAATAGATAGGTTTGCTGCCTAGCTAAGGTTTAGTCAACACCTTATTTATACTGTTTATGAATGAATGGATTTTATTTATATAAGAGCTATCTCCCTTGCTATGAGCAGGGAGATATCTCCCTTGCTATGAGCAATACACACCTATTTGAAAATATGGGCATAAATTTTCTCAGGAGAAAAAACATCTTGCTGTTGACACAAACATAAAATGTTGGTTACTGCATTGTAAATGCCATAGCCAATACTATTGTATTTCGAGCAGATTTTGCAAGTTACTATTCTTCAAGTTCTTACAGGATATAATTTGCATTCAGAAGATAACTCCAGCTAAAGCTGTATACATAAAAGGCATTTTCATTTTAATGCCTACTTTCAGTGTCTTCCCCCATGTCAGAAAGTAAAACTAATTTCTGCATTAAGATGTGAGATGGAAGGAAACATTTTGTTTCTTTTCTAGGTAACTTTTAAATCTTTTTGAAATAATCAAAATCTGAAACCATCAAGTGGCGAGATCCCCTCTCAGCCTTCTCTTCTCTAGACTGGAATCTCAGGTCTCTCACCCTTGCAAGAACAGTTGCAAAGATACGTCACAAGGCTAGCATAGGCACATCAACACTTTTCTTTTTTTAGGAAGAAATAGATAAAGCATAAAATCTGTATGCTTCATCAGCAACTTCCCAAGCAGAATAGAGAAGAAACATGAGTTATGAGATTAAATAGAGACTGGCACCATCATCTACTTTCCTTTACTGCACAGCCAAATTAAATTTTGTACTGTTGACCCTTGCAGCCAAAATAAATGTACAGCTGAGCCAAAGCCGGCTGGTGACTCCAGTTTGCTTAGCTTTGTCAGGGTTTAGGATGTTTGGAGTATTGCATAAGCGTTGCCTTCTAGTCTCCAGGGCAAATGCCTTTTGCAGAACATGCTTCTGTGTCACAGTGTACTGAGCATCAAAGCAAAAAATGCAAAATAACTAGAAGAGAGGCACCTGGAAGGAGAACAGTTCCGGGCCTGAGAAGAGGTATTCTTTTCTCCTGTTCCCTGCTCTGTGGTGTTATCTGCTCTGTGGCTTTTCTGTTCTGTGATGTTCTCTCCCTCCAGTCTGCCAAAGCTATATGTAGTAAATTTATGACTATAGAGAACAATGGATAATACAGTCTTTGATAATGTTCTCAGTGAGCTCTTCGCTCTCCTTATAGACTACCTTTTCCATCAAAGAGAAGAAGCCAGTTGACAGAATCTGATGATCATATAGTTTCCTGAATTCAGATTTGCAACAGAGCTCATGTTCTCACAGCGCTGGGTCTTTCTTCTTGGGATTTTATGCCCTGCCTCAGTCCATGCAGCTTTCACAAATCATTGCATTGCTGTCATGTGCCTCTTCTCTGAAAGAAGATGGGCATGAGCCCCAAACCAAACTCAGTTTTCGAGCAAGCCGTTGAAATTTACAAGAAACGGCTTGCTTAATTGTTCTGCCTCATGCATATTCAACCGATTCTGGAGAGCTTAAAAAAGTTGGAGCCACCTGTGTTTTAGGTAACCAAATAAAAAAAGACTCCCCAGTACTTTTCCAATTATAAAGAGAGAAAAGAGAAAAAGACCTGGACCAAACAGATCTCACGATGCTGTGATCCTCTGAGGTCTAGTTTAATTCTTCACTTCCACCCCAGCCCACTAGCTAAGCTATCTGCTTAAGTTATAGCATTTTGCCAGTCTGATGCTTTTGCTGCAATCACAGTTAATAACATTCTTTTTCTTTCCCCTAGCAATTCTACCATAGCAGTTCCCTTTCAGCTGTGGGTATGGTGAGTATATGAAAAATAATTTGGATGCTACAGGTCCTTCAGTGTGGGAAACTAGAAATGTAGTGATACTATTGGGATGACCTGAGAATCACTGCCTTATCTTCTTTGAAAAGTCAGTGCTTTCTTTAGATTGCAATTACAAAGTAGTCAAACCATATAATGGGAAACAGTTCTGCATGCAGCTGCAAATTGGTGCTCTTCCTTTCCCTGGAGCTAATGCAGTGGAGAAGCTGTTCCATCTCCCCTTTTGCCTTTTTTTTAAATTTTGATAAAGTTTGTTGCCACAGAGATAAATTATTGTTTGAGTTATTTCACACCTAATTTATACAGCACAAGTTGAACCATGTCTTTATTAATGCTCCAACATGCTTACTTGCAATATCTAGAGTTACACTGTTGTCCCCGAGGGCTCTTTTGATCAAAAAGTGCTCCCGTCTTGTCTTATGCATACTCATCTTGAATACCAGTGTTGTCGAAATTAGATAAATAAGGGTGTTGTGTGTTGTTCTTCCGCACTCTTTTCTGTGCTTGGTGCTTTATTTTGAAGGGATACAGTTACTTCTTTCTATTGTCCTGGGTAGACAGAGACTGAAATGTGTCACTGTTCCACCTAGTCCTCCTGATGTTAGGCATCAAACTCCCTAGGCTCCACAAGCCCAGCAGAGAAGCAGAGCTCTTAAATACCTGTTTTTGTTGGAAAGCACGGGGTACAGTAGGGGAAGATTCAGCTTTGAACAGGTCTGTCACTAACAGCAGAACATCTAGTGGCTGCGTCCTTTCTCTCTTTGTTTAATGCCTACCCCCCTTATGACACCTGGCCATCTTCCCAATTGATGCAGTGCACATGAGAGGGCTAGAACACCACTCCTTAAGCATCATTAGTCTTGTTTTAGTTTAGTAACACCACAGACAGAGTTTACTAGTTTTGAACATGAAAGGTGAGCATCCAGCACAGGAACAAAATGATTTTTAGCCCTTTTAAAAGTCATCATCACAAACTTCTTCATGAGTTCTGTGTACCAGTGAGGAGTATTCTCACTGGCTTTAAACTGGGCATAGGCTGAAGGTAGTGCTAATGGGTGCAAGTGCAAGAACTCCTGGAGACCTTGCATTAATGTACTTTCTGTTCACAGCTAGCAAAACTCCCTTGAGTAATAGAATTCATCTTATTGTTGTAGCTATTACTGAGTTATTACAGTTACTGAGTTTCATAGTGATCCATAAGGAAAGACAAGCTGTTTAGGCAAGGTGCTCAGTATTAATTACCTTACAGCAATCCTTGGAAAGTTGTTATCAGAAAAGGCAAAGCCATCACCTCTGAGCACCCTGGCTTAAGGTACAACTAAACCGGTTTCAAGGAGCAGGGCAAAAATCCAAGAAAGCACAAAAACAAAGAACTCCATAGCTTTATTGAGGACATCAGGCTCTTGGCAAGTGAAGGGGCTGTGTTCATACATGATATTATACTAACATGACATAACATACTGACCAGTAATGTTGCAGCAAGGAGATGCTTACAGATCTTGACATCTGTAAGTGATCTGACAGATGAAAGGGGAAGGTCCCAACACAAAACAAAATAGAGCAGATGATGGAGATTGAGCCTTAGAGAGGAATTATTCAGTAGTATAGAAGTGTAGCTTGGAATACCTGGACTCAATTTGTTGGTCTCTTCAGTTCCTGTGTGATCTTGGACCACTCAGCCCTTTGAAAAAGAAGGCAGGCTTTGTTGCCTGGCCTTGCTGGGTGTGCTTGAGTACTACACTACATAAAGGCACAGAGACAGACAGACATTTTGTGGTGAAAATGCACTGGTAGCCCAGCAGGCCTGAGTACCACACAACACCACCAGGCTGTAGCTTCAACAGTCCTTTCTCTTCCTCCACTCCCCAAGGTTGCTTTAAAGAGTTAACAGAGGATTCAGCCAGAAGATCTTTAAACTTTGTCAGCTGTCTCACACACACACAAAGGAAAAAAAAGTAATTGATAAATAAAGTTTTAAGATTCCTTTTTTAGTTACCTAGAATACCCAAGTAATTTACTGTCAATATCCATACAGCTTATGGTAGGTAAAACATTTTTAGCCACAGTAGTCCATTCACATTTTCCACTGAAGTTTGGCATACTGATTGTAAAGTAACCCTGGAAATAGTCAGATACAGGGTAATCACAAAATGCCACTGTCACATATCAGATTTAAGAGACTACAAGAATTTTTTCCTCAATTCCAGAGAAACCTTTAGAGTTCAGGAACAGAAGTGCCATGCAATGTAATGACAGCAGGACTGAATTCCTCTGCAGTTCTAGCAGCTGTTTGCTGGTCAATCCCTGAGGGCCATGGCTACAGAGGTGGGCTTTCTGTGGGCTTCCTGCTCTTCATCCTAATGCAGCACAGTGTGAATGGACAGGAAGCACACAGCCTTACGGCACTGCCAGAGGTAGCTGGCGGAGGCCAGGAGCATTGGACCTGTCAAGGAGCAAGAGCAATTCACTGGGTGGAAGCAGTAGATTATGTTTGTTTGGCAATGCACTTAATGCAAGTTAAAATGGAAATACATCACTCAGATCTGAAATTAAAGAGCAACATAAAAATCCAATCTGTCATTATATTGGTTTGCTACTTCTGATAATGCATTCCCTTTCTTTAAAAAAGTTTCATCTTGTCAGTATGTGTATGTATTATGTAATACTCACAAGAGAAAGATTCTATCTTCTTAGAAACTGGTTGGAGTTCTTAAGGATGCAGAAAATGAATAATTTCACAAAATAACCCTTTCTGCAATTGTCTATGTATCAACCTGCAGTAAAGCAGCAAGCACTGGATGAGGCAGAACTAATTAACTCCTGAGCACGTGATCAGCCACCTTCACAGGTACTTGGTGATCAACCCCACTTCCTTGCTTTGCATATAAACAAAGCCTTATGTTCAGTGAAACAGATATCAAGAATGCAAACTTCAGGTAAGCAGAACCAACAATACAGCATCATAGTACCTCAGGAAGTCCTGAAAACAAGCCTTTTCTCAGACACTATTTTTTCCTAAATACTTTGGTTCATCTCACAGTCAAGGCACTGGCTATGTTGCCTGTATGTTGCCTTAGATTGAATGTGGGAAATCAATGTTGTAAAGAGGAGAATATCACCTTTGGAGCCTTAGAAACACACACATTTCAGGAGGTCAGCAAAGGGGCACAGGCAGTGATAGCCATGTTCTTGATCATGTTAGATGAGCAACAACACACCTTAACTGTTGTCCCCTTCTCAGTCCCTACACTCTCCCAGACAC
The DNA here is from genome assembly GCA_016647715.1 of Pavo muticus. Classification (NCBI taxonomy): domain Eukaryota; kingdom Metazoa; phylum Chordata; class Aves; order Galliformes; family Phasianidae; genus Pavo; species Pavo muticus. The sequence goes on from JACDJE010000714.1 coordinate 73,513, forward strand.
ACAGCTTCAGACACACAGTTTGCATTTTCACCACAGACACTCAGAGCTTCAGCTCTGAGTTGGCAAGGAAGAAACTTCTAAGTGCCTCAAACATCTCAAAGACCTTAAAAACTACTTTTATGAGTAAATCCATGTTGGAAACTAGTTAGCCAGCTTTAAATATGAATCAGTTTTACATTGCTGTATTTCCTCCAGAGCATTTACTTCTGGGGCAACAATGCTCACAGTTGTATCTGCTTTCAATCTGTGCATTTGATAAGAAATGGCATATGGCAGCAGGTTTCCCATATGATAATACCACTGCGAACCACCTTTTTACCCCTCCCCGGGGCAGCTAAGCTCATACTGAGAGCTAATGCTCATCCCCTAAGTGTATCAACATGTTGCAATGAGAAAGAAAATATAAATTTAGGTTTTATTATTTCACAAACATAGAAGTTCTTGTTTCTACTCACTAAAGGCAGGCACATATAATTTTCTCCCAGTCTTCAGAGCAGAGAATCTGTTATCTCCTGGTGAATATTGGGCCCAGACAATCCAGCCATGTCTAATTTCCAGAGCAGAAGGTGCATCACTAGCCAGTCAGTACAGTGCAAGGCAGAGTAAGTACTCTGCTGTACTAAAACAAGGCAAGAAGGCTGTGAGAGATACAGAATTATTGTAGCTAAGCTCTTCCAAATGACGTGTTAAATAACTTCAGTCTAAGCCCTTAGCTTCTACCTCCCATGAAATACTAAACCTTCACTTTATTGAATAAGAAAAAAATCTCTGTCTAAATTGCATTTTTTTTGTCAAGATGCTTCAGTTCTTTGTATTTGACATTCTCTAGCTACTCAATAAATCCTTGTATTTTAACTTTCATAGTCTGACCTTTCTTATTGTCAGTTTCTTACCTGTTAAGACCAACGGCATCACCCAAAGGCCTCTGAGGAAATCAAAATATCAAATTAAACTCCGAAGAACTTACAGAGAAGAAATGCTCTGGCTTACATTTTATGAATTTCTGTGGTACCATCAAAGTACGTGTCATATCAGTTCCCTCACCTCTTCTCAGATTTCCTCACCTAAATTCTTAGGTAGAAGCCATTTACCTCTGCGTACATCTGTCACATTGCTTCTTCAAGTCAAAGTAGTCTTGTATGAAATAAATTTGATGCATCCTGTCATATAATAATCTGATATTTATCCTGTGCAGGCAGGAAGAAAAGACAGGAAAGGATGTTATTGGTTGTTGGGCTTTATGGCGACAGCCTGACCTTCTGCTCAGAACACTTTTTGGTTGGTTTTTTTTGTTATGTAGGATGGCAATTCCTGTATTCCTTTTACCCTATCTAGCCTGTGACTGTACAGAAGAACTCTCACACTCACAACACAAAATGTATAAAGTATCTGAAGAGTAAAAATGAGATTAAATGTGAATGGATGTAAGGAGACACAAATTACGAGTTATCTCTTAGATCCCTCCTAATAGCTATGAGCAAAATTATTTTCACTCCTTCATATTTTAAAACTATATGTACTGTGCAACTCTGTGGCCTGGAGGGTAGTCTGGATTTACGAAGTCTATTAAAATCTTGCAGTGGGTGTCTCTACATTTAAACTACATAAACACACAAATGTTCTTACCTGTTAAGTAGGAAATGCTGCTGCTGCATTGTTCACCTAAGGCCTGCCCCCTGTTTGTAGTAAGAAACAAATCACGGTTGGCTTTTAGTGCAAATGCATACAGAAGCTGCATTTTGCTTTTTGAGAGCAACAGCTGGGAGAGTACAGCATACATTATCCAAGCAGATACAGCCATTTCAGTGCAATACATACAAAATATATCTTGTCATTTATAATTTTGTGAGGACTTGGGAAAATACAGCATGGAAAGAGAAATGAAGGCGCTTGACAATTAGGAGCTATATTTGTGCAGTCCGAGTTTCACACACTCTTGTAGGTACAAGTGGAATTTTTAGTGTTACTACATGCAAGACTAGACAAGTTAATCCTGGTAGAATTTCTTCCTAAAATATTGTATTAATTCACTGAAAAGAGATTGACAGTGAAGAGGCAGGAGGGAAATAATTTTCCAGTGAATTATAATGTAAGTAATATTAAATATTGTTCTGAAACCATAAACCCCTAATAACCATATTTTAAAGAGCTTCCCAAACTGGACAGCACATCCTTTCACATAAAGCAGCACAATCTCCTATATGATACCTGGTCTCATCAGCTCCAGTCTAGTTTATAATTACTTTCTTCTTAAGATGCATCAGTAGATGGTAAAGCTAAATGGAGTGATATATCTGGTAGAATTTTCCTTCATATTAATCCTTTTCAAGTCTGAATTAAAGCCAGAGGCTATGAAAGTTAATTCTATGGTGGCCATGCTAGAATTATAATAACCTGTGAAAACTGCAACCTTGACATAGAGAATTAATCACTACTTGCATGTATGGGCTTGTGAAATCGAGCAATGGTTTACATCAGTAGCAAATACATTTTTCTTATGCTGATTGAGGACATGAATCTACGTGCTAACTCGGCATAATGAAAGAGGGATTAAAAATATAACTCTTTTTACCACCTTTCCAAAAGATAGTTGATTTGCCAAGCCATTTGAAATATGAAGTTGGAAGATTATTTTTGTAGGATTAAATGCAGAAAGAGAATTTCATATATCCAGGCTGTTTCTGAGCCACAGTAGAAAAAGCAAAGCTTGGCAGCAAGGCTTGCAAAGTAGTTAATCCAATATGAAAGCTGTACTCCTGCCCAACTCAGAGCAGTGCAGAGCCAGCAGAGACAAAACCACTGGTGGTCCAGGATGCTCACAACATATTCACAACATATCCTGGAAGCTAGCTTCTGAAAAATGCTCAAGCTAGGTTAGGATTTTTATCTCTGGCATTCAGGATCCTCCATACAATCCTGATCCAGAGTATGAAGTCCATCTTGGAAAGTGACTGGCTGAAAAGCAGAACAGTCAGTTAGAGATCATCATGGTTAGAGGACCCACAAGGTGACTCAGATTCAGATTCCTTTCCTACAAATTCTAACCACCCTGCCATTTCCTAGGCAGCTGCATTCATCCACATACCTTTTGAGCAGTTCCCATTGAGACTTCTCGCTGGAGAAAAGTTTAACTCACTGTACTCTAGTTAGTCAAGCACTGAATGAAAACACTTTCATGGAGCAGACACCACATTATTTGCAGTTTGCTTATTTTGTCCTCCTTCCAGTCCACTTACAACCCTGGCTATATATGTCCAAAAGCAATCTAGAGGTTAGAGCAGTCTTTTAGGATCTGTGGGATGTAAGACTAAATCCCTTCGCCTGAGAAAAGATGAGATACAGATAGCTCAATTCTTAGGTAAAATGAAGGAAACAGAGTCCCCAGTTCTTTTCGTAGGATGCCATCTATGGCTGAGTTAATTTCTGCCTGCATACACAGTAAGTGCATCCAGAGACTTCAGATTTCTAAACTAGATCCCTCTCTCTCAGTTCCGAACTGCAGTTGTGATACATAAAGTGCTAAGCAGGCAGACTATGTTTTTCACAGTGAGGGCTGCCTCTTGCTCTATATTTGCACTGCATCTATATATTTGAGGATCTGGATCTAAGTGCCTATTCAGTATCACGGAAAAATACTCTGTTGGAGCCAAGAATCAAGTGGAGGACTCTCCAGACTTCGATCAATTATTAATCTATAAATACTTCCAAGAATACAAGTCTTATACTACACACGGGTTCATGTCTTCAATAATTTACTTTGGACTTCTTTTAGTAACTTATTATGTGAAATGGTTTATATTCTCTTGGCCTTAATCCTTACATTTTCATTTTAATTCTGCAAAATTTTTTCCATACTCAAAAAACAAGTGCATACTTTTTTAAAAAATTATTTTTATTTGGAACATACAGTCTCTACAAGAAATTCTCTTTCTACAACACCACTACGTAGGTCCCCTTTCTAGTCACTATAGACACTGTAAAAACTACATTGGTTATCCCTGCAGCCAGGTAGCTTTTGCAGATATTTAAAAGAACGGATATAGAAAACTTGATAGCTCTTATTTTCAGTAACATGCCATTTATCTTCAAAGATGTATGCTGTGATATATGAGTTCAGACCCTACTTTTTAAATGATGACTTGACCGAGCAAATCTTAAATGACCAAACTCTTCTGAACACTCAGAGGAAATCCTGGATAGCCCTTTCGTTGACTCTGGGCTTTTCATTATTTGTTGCAGCATATTGGAGAACACAGGAATTTGCCCACTGGTCATGAGAGCACATGCAATTTTACAGCACAATGATCATTACCTTCTGGTCCAATTTATGACCAATTTATGGAGGAGGACTTCAATTTCTCTTGGGTTGAATTGGCAATCTCAGTCTGTGGGCTCAGGCTCAAGGTAAATTAAGACCTCATGAACTTTGTTATATTATCACTTTCATGAGGTTTTTTTTTGCCTTTAAAAAAAATAAATTCTTTTTTTAATCCTAATTTTGGTTTGTCCATGGCTACTGCAAAGCCTGCACATAGGAAGGCTGATCACACATCACACCAGTCACACAGGGGAAAATTCATTTTGAGAGTTTGCTCATTCCCCAGGGCTGACTGGCACAGGCTGATCTGTCATTGCCCCAGCCCCAAGGACAACCTCAGTTCTGGGCAAATGGCTGACACAAGTCACAGGTATAGCAGAGCCAGCTTGCAAGAGGTCACCAAACCTAGGGAGTGAGTAACAGAGTGGACAGTGAGATTAAAGGAAAGATGGAGAGGGGGTGAAATAAAGGGACCTGCCTCCCAGACTAAACCCAAAGCAACAAAGGCAACAAGAAAACAAAGATATTTATGTGCCCTTTCAATAAATCTCCAATACATTAATATATATATATATTTTCATTAAATAAATACAGTACTCCTTAGCAGCTCAGAGTAAGCTGTAGAAATCATGGGACAATTGTGAAGTGGTAACATTGTCTCCTGACACAAAGTGGCCAACATCATAGAATCATAGAAACACAGAATAACCAAGGTTGGAGAAGACCTACAGGATCATCCAGTCCAACCGTCCACCTATCACCAATAGCTCTCACTAAACCATGACCCTCAGCACAAAGTCTAAACGTTCCTTGAAGACCTCCAGGGTTAGTGACTTCACCACCTCCCTGGTCAGCCCATTCCAGTGCCTGACCACTCTTTCAGAGAAGTAATATTTCCTGACCTCCAACCTGAATCTCCCCTAGTGCAACTTGAGGCTATTCCCTCTAGTCTTATCACTAGTTACATTAGAGAAGAGGCCAACCTGCACCTCACTACAACCTCCCTTCAGGTAGTTATTGATATGGTTATATATAGTTATATAGTTATAGTTATGTTGTTCAGAGAAAGATCAACAGAATCTTATTTTATATTCTTAAGAGACTACCTAAAGAAAAGCTCTTTTATAATGGCCAATTGTTGGCAGCTGGCTCAGGATGGTGGTTGTTCTCATGTTCCAGATAATCACTAAATCCTCTTTTGATCGCTGCTACAATCTTAGCATTGCTTCAGGATGAAGGATTCCACAGTTTACCCAAGCTCCCCAACACAATTCACCTGCGAGGTGCTCATGCCCTGCCATGGGGATTTGTAATAGACAGGCAAGTTGTGGCCATACTGAAGCAACACCAAGTTTCTTTCTGTGTACACTCAATACCTGCAATCAGGCACAGCACTGGGCATCTAATCTGATGCTTCATGACCACACCTCCTACTGTAAAAACATGCTTCATTTTTCTGAACGTTAAAAAGTTTCATAATATTCTCTAGGGTCTGTTTTCACTTAACTTAAAAAGAATTACCAAACTCAGAATATGCCATGCAAAACCGGCTCCACACTGTGAAGCTCTGATCAAATAACTACCATTATCTAAGGGATTACTAAAGCTGGCACTTAAGGATCACAAAGCACTTCTCAAATACTCAGCATTTATTTGGAGAAGATGACTTTCTAGAAATATGCTTTCTGTGCCTTTCCCACAATGGAAGGAAAGCTCCATTTATCTTTTCTAAAGAGGTGCTACTGTACTAAATAAATCAGATTATTATTTGTTGTTCTAATCCTTTATTTTTATACTTTGATAGTTACTCTCTTGTAATTTTTACATTTGGAAGTCTTTCCTAATATTTATTCTTTGCAGGCCAACTGAGTAGACAAGAGTGAGTCAGTGATTAGGATGTCTGCCTGAGACACACTTTGCAATAGATTCACTACGGGTTTTAAGCAAATCACTGAATCTTTCTATTTTCCTTCAATGCATGTTGATGATAATATGCCTCATTGACAGCAGTGAAAATACAACTAGTAATTAGTACTCCCCAAATGCTTCAGCCTGTCACACATTGGTGAGGTGCTTTGCTTAGTAGGTATTCAGAAGGATCTGCAAGAAATACCCTGATCAAGCTGAAATCCACAATGAGACTGAATCTCACTGGGAGCAGGATTTGCTATTTTGTATTTTAAAATGAGAGAAGCAGTCTGAAGTAGATTTTGAAATCTTGTCCTGGGGAAAAATCTGTCAACTGGCAGGTGTAGGATAAATTTGTTCAGCCCCAGATGATATTATGCCATTATGTAACATCATAAAATATGTCTGCTGTTCCACTCCGGAGCATGGAGTTATACAAACACCCTTCCCACGTCTCCAAGGCATTACACAGCCCTGCCTCCAGCTATTAGCTAGGATCGTCATTCTGTCACATATCTAGGCTTTTCCTTTCTAATGTGGACTGGTTTGATTCCCACAGATGAGCCTGCAAGCAAATGATTGCACTGTTTTCATTTCACACAGCATGCTTTGTCCAAAAGGGTGGATCCTGCATGAGGTGAGTGTGGAAATGAGCAAAGGGAACTCCTCTAGTCCTGTGCAGGTTTGCTGCTGGGTAGGATGTGCCAGTAAAACTATGCAGGCCTGAGCTTGATTATGGTCTATTTCTTTCAGCATCTCAATCTTCTTCTAATCCAAAGAGAATGGCTGCAGTTATCTACTATTCTGCACCCGCTGCTTCCCCCCTGGCCTCCATTTTGAATAAACACTTTTATGACACTTGGAAGAAATCTGGAGTTTGAGTAAAGGCCACAGAAAATTAACTTCCAAAAACATTAGAGAGCAGTACAGAAGTGCACTCTAGGACATTCCCTAACCAGGCCTTCTAGTTAGTTGGATTTTTGTTTAAGAAGAACACAATCCTTCTCAGCCTTCTGAGATTTACAGTTCTTTTAATCATTTACATATATTCTTTAATCATCTTTATGCTTGCATTATCTAGCCATGTGCATTGTCTCTAAACTAAATATCGTGCCTGTGTATCCTCATGATAACCCTGCAGATACTCCATAGCCTCAGGCATCCCTCATATGAGTTAACTATTCCACCATCACAATGAGGAGCTGAGCTGCTACCTGTAGCAGCACTAACAGCTTAATTCCTTTACTAGATCCTGTTATTAAAATTTGGAGTGTTGAGCATGGAGCAAGTGGAGCAATTTCCTTCATACAGGAAGGTCAAACTGGGAAAACGTCATCTACAGAGATGTGCAAATGTTATTGTTACAAATATAGCTTAAGGATGTGGGGCTCCTCATCACATCTACTGGAATAACTCCATTGTCTTTGGGAGGAGTTGGGTTCATAAGACAGTCTTTCTATTAAGGGGCAAGCAGTCCTAGACAGAAAACAAGCCATGAAGGGAAGCCTTACAACAGGGAAGAAGGAAATAAAATAGAAAGCAGGTATGTCTGCAGCCTCAGAGGGGGAAGCGGAGACACTCCTACCTTGCCCCAGTTCAGTATTGATCTCTGGAGCAATCTTTTCTGAAATGTTAAGTCGTCTGGGTATAAAAATGGAGTCATTCTTTGCCAGTTTTCTTTCCCCAGTGCATTGAATTTTGATGTTTCTTTTGTAGTCTCAGGTCCAGAAGGCAAGTTATGAAGTGAGAAATTCAGATCTCATTTGAAATAGCAGAAAGGGGTTTATAGTCTTGTAGCTAAAGAGTGAAATATGGGGGCAGAGAGAAGGTTCAAAAGCAGTGGGTTAGAAAGGTCAAATGCCAAATGCAAACCAACTCTTCAGTGTTTTACATCTGTGAGAGAAAAACACTGGTGACATAAAAGTGCAGTAATGCCAGTTACAGTCAAGAATTCTCTAGCTAGAATTCAGCTTTCTTCCTCCCAGCTCTCAGCATTTAAATGCTTTCCATTAGAAGCAGGTTATGTCTTACTTCTGCCTACAGTGTATGGAAGCTGACTTGGCAGCACACAGCATCCACCATGCTCTTGCTTTTGGCTATAGTTGAAGATGCTTTTTGCAGACAGAACCAAATTCTCCATTCACTTAGTTCTACACTGCATTCATACTGGTGGAAGAGCAGACACAGGACTGTGAAATACTTTGCAGCTCTCCAATACAAAAAATACTGCTCAAGAGGAGGTATTACTAATCCATGAGGTAGAAGAGACTATCTGACAATTTGGAAGAAAACCTAAAATTTTAAACAAGACCCAACTAGTCACCTGAGAGAGAGTGGAGGGGACAAAAATGTATTTCATAGAGTAGGAAGGCAGCAATCTTGTTAGCACAAACTGGCAAATACACACATTTCTCTCATTTTCCATCTGAAAATTAAAGCTATTATGAGGCTCATGCTTTGTCATACTTCACTGAAACACCTGGAGTCAGGCACTGTGGGTCAGGCCTCTCTAAGAGATCCTCAGTACCTTACAACTTGTGCCTCCAGGTATCCCAGTAAAATTTGTCCTGTACTTATTGGTATATTCTCGTTGTGATATAAATGGCATGCTCACACACATCTGACTAACAACTGATAAACAGTGCTGAACAGGCTGAGACTTTATGAATAAAGATGATTTGTTATTTATCAGTCAACTTTATCTCCTTCATCGGCTTGTGCTCAGTCATCCTCCTGCAGGCTGAGAAGTGCAGTGTGGTGCCCCAGGGCTAAGCAGGGACTTCTCTGAAGCCTTCTCACAAGGTTCTCCATCTGCTTCTTGTTTCAGCAATACCTCAGCACCCCAAACAGGATGAAGATCAGCTTGCACCTCATACAAATGAAAGGCTTGAATAGTATGGAGTAAAAGCATTTCAAAAACTGTGTGTACCCTTTGAATCAAAATATAAATAAATGTTGGAATGGTAGAATTTCCTATGTTTTTTTTTTTTTTTTTTTTTTTTTTTTTAATGTGCTGTAGTAATGTGATGGCCTAACTGTGCCTTTGAAAGTAGCCATATGGGTGAGTCAGAAGAAAAAAGGCAAAATTTTGTGGGAATCTGACCAATTGCATCCCCTAGCATTTATCCTTGGCTTCCTAGTAAGTGGGAACCAGACCTAATTCTTTTGCAAAAACTGATGTAGGATGAATTATACTTTCAGCTCTGTCACTGTCTACTACACCAGGTGGAAAATTATTCTGTTGCCCTGCACTGCAGTTTCATTTTCTGCCCAGTGATGGTAATTCTGCCAACTTGCCTTTGAAAAGCCTCCCATGATATGTTTAAAGAAGTCTCCTTTCAGCATAAAACACAGCCTTCTCTTTCATCTGTGAGCAGCATGCTGAGGGGTATGCATGCCCATCCAGCAGCATCATTACAGAAGCACACCTCAGAACCTCCAGATTAACCTATATTTTAGACCTACTATTATGGAGAAAGTGGGCTAAGTCAGGTGTAATACAGCGCACCCGTGAAGAGTGCAGGATCTCCCTTGCTGGAAAGGGAGACCTGCCCTTTCTTCTGCACTAGGGAGCAAGAATGTATCCTATGGTTACTCTGACATGTAGCAAATTAAATAGTAGTCCTCACTGCTCTCCATAATTAATATTCTTTCCTCACACTGCCTCTGCCTTCTTTGATGGCTCAAACACCATTGGTAATGAGCTGTCCTTTATGTTTAGGTTTCTTTCTGAGTCACAACTTCAAAAAAAACAAAACATTAGTTTGTGCAATGACTTTCAACCATTTTCCACCCCGCCCCTCCCCCCCTCTTCTGAAAAGTACTAGCAGATCAGTCAGCAACCACAACCTGCTCCCTTTAGGCCAGAAATCCTGCATCTTGAAACAGTTATCAAAAGCTGGGATGGCTCCTGTTATTCCTTGGATTCGAACAGAATTCAGATGTGGCACATGGAGGAGTAGATCACCAAAGGTGACATTTCAGTAGTGCTTTCAGTTACCAATCACAAAAAATGAAGGAATACCTAAAAGTATGTAAATAGGAATGAAGATGTTAACAGTTTATTCCCACCACAAATGCTTCCTCCCAAAGGATGCTTTGGAATAGAGCCATTATTGTGTTCCTATTGCCAATACAGCCTCACTAAAAAGTAAAATGAAAATCCTATTCACTGGATGAATTCTCTTAACAGCTACCTCTGTCCATCTGGATGGAGCTTCCTCCTCGTGAAGGCTGCCAGGTATTATAAAGCTAAAATTCTTGCTTGAATGTATTTGGAGCACAAATCCCAGTACAGAAGAGCAAAGGAAAGAAAAGGAGTGACAATAAATACTCCCAGGGCAAAGTATTAGCCCTAACACAGTAAGAAATCATTATAGCATAAGCATGCACTTACTTTATTACTGCTTATTAATAAAAAATGATTATAAACAATAATGCATTCCACTGTTTTTCTTCATATACAAGAAAATATTCAGTTGCTGAAAGCAACATACTAGTATAGCTAAGCTTTTTTTTTCTACCTTCAAAGAATGGCTTAGGTTGGAAGAGACCTTAAAGATCATTAAGCTCCAAACCCCATGTCATGGGCAAGGTTGCCACCCACTAGGCTGCCCAGGATCCCATCCAACCTGGCCTTGAATAACTGCAGGGATGGGGCATCCAAAACTTCTCAGCAACTTGTTCCAGAGCCTCACCACCCTCTGAGTAAAGATTTTCTACCTGAATCTCCCCTCTCTTAGTTTAAAGCCATTCCCCCTAGTCCTGTCACTATTAGACCATGTAAAAAAGTTGGTCCTCCTCCTGCTTTAAGTTCTCTTCAAGTACTAGAAGGCCATAATGAGGTCTCCACAGAGCCTTCTCCCCTCCAAGATGAACAAGCCCAACTCTCTCAACCTTTCTTCACAGGAAAGGTGATCCACCCCTGTGATCATCTTCATGGCCCTCCTTCGGACCCGCTCCAACAGTTCCACATCTTTCTCACGCTAGGGGCCCCAGATCTGGATGCAGTACTCCAGATGGGGCCTCACATAACTGAGTAGAGAGGGACAATCACCTCCCTCACCCTGCTGGCTCCTCTTCTTTTGATGCAGCCCAATTTTATGAGATTATTACCTTTCCATATTTCTTATTTGTTCTTATACCTTCTGAAAGTCATGTCAAGCATACTGATTGAAAAAAAAAAAAAAAAAACAAACTTACAAAAGCTATAAAGGGAAAGAAACCAAGCAGAAGATATGCACATAAAAGGCTGTTTTGATAAGTAGTGGCAATTAGCTGAGGTGTAAGTGGAGATGGTAACAGCAGCATGCAACTCCAATGCTTGGTGGAAAGGGGTGTAAACATTTTGAACAGAAATGTACGCTTTCTGGGAAAGGGGAAAAGTGCAAAAAGCCATACCATACAGAAATTTGTCTTACTCATCTTTCCAGATTTGCTTTCCACTCACCAGAAGTCATCTTTTTTATTCTTCTATTTATTAACTGCCTTCTTCCTGTTCAGCACCTGTGTTTGTCTTCACACTTTCATGCCTGATGAGTCTCTCTTCAAAGGTGTGGATTAACAAATGGTCAAAGCAAATCGGAGATTTAGCATATCTTTCTCAGCTATGGAAGATACCTACAGTTTTGCTTGCATTTTTGAAAAGTGATTTTTTGAAGTACATAGTTTTATTTTTATCTTATGTAAACAAAGGGTAGCTACTTGTCAGATGCTCTACAGTTATGCACCTATGTCCAAGTATCAAAGAACAACAATAATCTTCAACCTGTGGTCATCCAACCACAGGAAATGGCATGCTCTGTAGGCTTGCAGCAGGGAGAAAAACTGTTCTGTTTACAAGGACATCCCTTTTCTGTTGTTGTTTTTTTTCCCAGGCACGAATGCTTATAATATATTTCACTCCCTCTTCCTACAAGCCAGAGTAGGCACACAGCTATCATGAAAAGATGGATGAAGGTTTCCTTCTGCTTTTCCTAAAGCTGAACCAAAACATTCTCAGGTATGTTGCACTGAGTAATAAAAACTACTTAAGCAGTTTTATTTCTTTCCTTTCAGCTGTTGGCACCTGTGTGTTTTAAAAGGCATTTTATAAAGGTTCAACGCTTTCCATTAACATAAGATGACAGAAAGAAATATTCTAATTAGTTTTTTTCTTAAACTGTGCAACTCCTCTCATGTGCTACTTGCTGCCAAAGGCCCAATGACACATCTTGTAATATACTACTTAAAAAATTCAGACACCCATATATGTCTGAACATTGTGCCGAGTACATGCATTTATCACATAGATCAAAAGCTGCTTCATCAGAATGTGATGATATTCCAGATTTTTAAAGCCTGCCATTAAAAATCAGCATCCCCGTCCCCAACAACATTTAGGAGAAGCAAACAGATCAACAAGGGCATTGCCCCCCCCTTCAGATTTCGAGTTTCTTCTCCCTAATTTATGCTTGTACATAACAAAAAGGTTTATCTTGTATCAGTACACTGGAATATTGCTCAGGATCTTGCAAGTCATGCTCAGAGCGCAGGGTTGTTCGGTGGCAACTCAAGAGGAGAGCTGACTTTCAAATCCCCATGAAACCAGGCTGCTCCCAAACACTATTTTTAGAATGTCTTTCCAACTGTATGCATCCTTGCATTCTTTTTATCAATTGGTATTTTATTTCTCAAACCAAAATGGCTCTTTCAGTAAAAATATAATAGAATGGACTATGGTCCATCTCCTTTTTTTTTTTTAACTGGAGTGAAAGCAGACATGTCCAAATCTATATCAGCACGGAAGTTCTCCAAAGCTGCACCACGGCAAAAATGAAAGAGGATTTGCCTCCACTAAGACAGTGTACTGAGATGCTCATCTCTACCTCATTATTCAGGTATCAAAGCAGTCACGTTGCTAGATACAGCTGAGAAAACTACTTCAGATACTGCCAATGCAGTGCTCTTCACAAGGATTTCTGGATAACTGGAATGAAACCTTAGTTGTACTTCACCTTGATGATAAATAGAAAATGATGTGCAGCTGTCCCCCAGGGAAATCCACACACAGCAATAAGTCGGACATCAGGAGATTCTGTATCTTTAGATGGACATAAAACAAGAGCAATTTTGATGAAAGGGAGGGGAGAAGTGATGAAAGGCAGGGAAAGACGATACCCATAAATTGAACATCTTCAAATCCACATAGCTACTCAGTTTTTCTTCCTTCAGGATTCAGTCAATAGTGTCATCCTGGCAGTTCTTAACAGTTTAGCAAGCCTAAATGAATTATTTGTTTGGTAAATAAAAATAAATAAAATACCTTAATTAATGCACTGCTCACTCACCAAACACAAGAAAAGTAAGAAGTTGCTATTAGCAAAGAAGGAGCAAATAAGCACAGGCTATTTTTTATTAGCATTTGTAAGAGAAGGAAAATGTGCAGAGCTTGGACACTGGCTATCCCACAGGCTGACGTATCCTCTGCATTCCCAGCTCACGGGAGTGATTACAGCACTTGTCTGTCTTCACCTTCAGAGACAGACTCAGTGAGCACAGACCAGAAAGATGCAGTTGTGGCTGTGCTACTGAACTCAGACTTCCTTTTCTGCTATCATGAATCATGCTCAAATAAATCCTTTCGATCTGGTCACTAGAGGAAAGCTGGAAGCATTAGCACTGTAGTACCCTTCAGGCTGTGCATACCTTTCTATAGCTTTGCTTGAGGAATTTCACAATCCGCAGCTTCACTAGTTGCAAGATACACATGGGAAAGAGTGCAGGGAGTGCAGAGGAGTGTCTACAGCTTGGGGATGCACCCCAGGAACACCTGAAAACAAATGTCTGTGGTACTGATAGCTGATGGAGGTGGCTAGCTGCTGGTTTGACCAGCATTTGAATGAATGTCGGAAAAGACATCTTCAGAGAAGGCTCCTATGGCTGTGGATTATTATCCTGCCACAAACACTCACAGCTAGTGAAATGCTTATCTTTCTTCAAAACTAGTAGGCTAGTGTCCAACATTGGACACACTTGGGAAAAAAAAAAATCCTAGTTTTGTTAGAGCTGAATTCAAGGTTAATTTCTTATTTCAGTTTGTATTTTGTTTTAGCATTCCCAGAAAGCTAGGAGCCTTCTTACTGATAATTTACAAGTGCTGATAACAAAGTGCCGTACTAGTGGGAGTATGACTTACTGTTTGCAATTTTTATTTAATAATCTTCAGAGGACAAATGGAAGAGTTACATAATCCCCCTCCCAACTCCCTTGCTATCATACTTGTAGGAATGGAATGTTGTTTCTGCATTAGGTATCGAACAGGGGGAATTGATCCTATGAAGTAGAGCACAATGTATTTGTATTTTGTAACTTGTCCTTAGAAATAGCCGATGTGAAAAAGTAGAAATACCATATATTTTAGTAGCATATTTCAGAAATACAGTTGCTGAATTGTGTGATTAATTCTCACTTGCAAAACTGCAATAGTTTCTAGATGTTGTGAATAGTATGAGTGTAGTATTATAGACTAGAAAGCATGTTGTAAGGCTATTCTTTTGGATAAGAGACCCTCAGAGAAAGAAAAACAGACTTAACAAACATCGAAGAATCCAGGCCTCCACACAAGGCCAGATTGTCTGACTCTGTGGGTAGGTTGGGATGCATCAGGCATCAAGATACTCCCCTCTATCCTTCTTCCAAACTTATCTCTATCCAAGGATGAGCACAGATGTCCAGAAATAATGGAAGCAAATGTTAGAGGTTAAATAATTAGCAATATACATGCTTAGGTAGCAAAAATTTATGTTTCTGTATGTTTAGTTGAGCATTGGGAAAATTTGTGAACCTGAAGTACTCAGCCAATAAGGAACCAGGGGAGGAAAAGATAAGCATCAGGTAATAGGGCATAAAAGATGTAACTGTTTTCTGCGGGCACTCCTGCTTGCAGGATGCCCGCCACTGCAATTGCGGATATCTGCTTATATCAGAGATACTGTTCCGATAAATTATTTTGATATTTCCAACATACTGAGGATGTGACATTTTAATCTCTAATAATCAGGAAGGAGGGGTGGTATCCTCTCAGTAGAGGATAATAAAGCCCATGGGAACAGAGCTCTCCTAGCTCACATTGCTATTTATCTTCAAGTCATTCTTGATTTCCTGATCATAGCAAGGTTTGAAAAGAAAAGCATTGCACACAACTTGTGCTGAACTACTAATAGAAATTTACACATACACAGATATAATACACATAGTACACAGTGGCATTTGATGAGGGACATAGCAAAAAACACACTTGTCTAAAAATATTTTCTTATAGTAAAAAATTTTTGTTGTTTTCACGAATGCCAAACAGTAATTAGTGCCGAGGATTTGCATTTTTCCTTTTTAGAAGGTAACCAAGAAAGATTACTGCTTAAAATATCAGAAATAAGCTAGGAATGAATGAACTTCTCAATATGGTAAGAGGAGCCTGTTGTTCAATTTCCACAGGGGAGGAAAAAAAAACAAATAGACGCTATGAAGCTGTTCATAGGGATCGATGAGAACAATCCTGTCTGGGGGGAGTTGAGTGGAAAGAGAACAACAAACTCCCCTAAAAAAGCAAACCCTAGGGGAAAAAAAGAAAAATTAAGACCTGAAAAGCACCCTGACCAAATGCAAGGTATACAAGGTTGGACAGGAACAGACAAACATGGAAGATACTGTAGGAACTAGTGGTTTTTAAATGTCTTTTTTTTAAATGAAGAACACCAATTCTAGGTATGAATAATGCAGTAATAAAATCCTCATTGTAGCCAAGGACAACTTTATGTTGCACTTGCAACTCACAACACACATGCACAGTCTCTGAACCTGATCTTAACAACTCTGAACATTGGTTTGCATAGTCACAACTTGTACTCTGACAGACCCATATCTTCATTTGACCTTTTGGGGAAATCCACAGCAAGTTTAGGTACCATAAACATAACTTAGCACTTTGATGCAGAGATCTGCTTGTCCCATTAAGTTATCTGAAGGAAGGTGTGTTGAAGACAGGAACAAAGGCAGCCTGACCTGGAAGTCTGGGCAGTATTAGGTGGAAAATGGGACTGGAAATAAAGGCAATATGTACAACCCAAAGTACATCCTAAAAGCACATATTCTGTATTCAAAAGCTACAGGCAGATCCACGTCTGAATCTAGGTATACACTAAGTTTGCATGGGTTCAGAATAATGTAGGACATTGATGAAATACTTTTAAAAGGTTCTGCAGTGCTAGAACAGAACATCAATGGCATGACACAGCTGTGACTACAGGGACTTTTCTGGGTGGTAAAATGAGACTTGCTCCTTAAAAAAAAAATAACACAAACAATAGTTGGCAGAGATTCATATGCTCTCACAAGAATTACTTATCATTGCATAAACTTTGGAGAGGTAAGAATTAACTGATTAGTGATGGGTGTTGGTTACAAAATTAGCTTGAATATACATATATGATGAATATGTTACTGTGGTAGGGTTTGGACTTCAGTATCATTTTATACCATGTCATGAGTTACAGTAGGAAGCAAACAATCACAGAAATAGTTAAGCAGAACAGATCAATGCATTTTATGAGGCTTGGGAATTTAATAAGCCACAGGCTAAATATTGACAAGCTGCAAACAGGTGGAACAGATTTGTAAAGAGACAAAATTACTATTCTAAGGTTCAGGAAACCTTCAAGTTTACTAATGGGTTGTACAAGATAATTTCTTGGCATGCTGTCCTACTGCTAAGTAAGGTCAATCTGGCTTAATCCATACAGAACTGGAAGGTCTTTCCTTGTTCTTCTGAAGTAACACTGCCATCAAGGCGTAGCTTCTTTATCATACTTACTGCTGTTGATCTTTCAGTATTTAGTAGATACTGTGAATCCGATCTTGTTAGAACAACAAAAGAAAGCATGCCATGTGTGTAGGATATATCTATAGCAGAAGTTTTGAATCTGGCCTCAGGTATGTGCTACTTCTGAGGCAAGCCAGAACGACTTAAATTCCTCAATCTCATGGGGTGGGAGAGAGATATCAAAGCATAGTGGGTAACAGGGAAATTTCTAATAAATAAATATTTATATAATTGGGCACCATATATATTAGGCAAGGGTCACACAAAGCTAGAGAAATGGACACAACCTTGCTTCTGAAGATTTGGGGCCAGTTTGACTTACAGGATCCGTACAGGAACAGGAGATACATAACTGCCTGCAAACTGAAACACCTGACATGGGCTTGTGAGAAATAACTCATATGATTTTTCAGAGACCAGATCTCTTGTGAAGAAGTTTTAATTCGAGATTGCAATGGCGGGCATCCTGCAAGCAGGAGCGCACAACAAAAACACATCACAGCCTTATATCCCCTATCCGCCGACGCCAAGAATTCCTCCCATTTCCTTGTTAATTGAGTACTCCAGGTTCACAACCAACCTTGACGTTTACTATTGTATCTAATCCCATCAACCTTTAATCTCTCGTTCTGTTTGTTACCTCTTGTTTATCGTGTTTGTCCCATCCATTTTCCTAATGTCGTGATCCTCTCACTATCTGCTTACCCGTTTATCTAAGCATACCCTAGCTGGTATGCGAGGCTGGGAAAAAAAAAAAAAACAAACAATTTTAACTCTCACAGGCTATCTTCAGATTTCCATAAGCTACCACGTCTTATTGGCAAGTTGATAGTTAGGCCACTCCTGTGAAACTGAAGATTTGATTCAGGACTGAATTTTAAGATTTCTCGGAATCTCTCTAGCACCACAGTATTAAAAACATGGTCTTCTAGAAGGAAACTATTCTAACTCCAGGGGCACACATGTTTCCTGAACAGGCACAGATCTAGATGGTAGTAGGAAAAGGTCATGCTGATTTTTTTCTATTTGAGAATCCTGACCTTTTATCCGAAAGGCACATAAAATTATAAAATAAGCCATCAAGAACATCTACTATGCAGCTCTAACACCCGTAAGGCATATTTATACTTTCTCACTTTTAATATGGAAATATAATTTAATCTTTTAATGCCTATGGAAGGAGCCCCAGTTTGCATTACCTACAAGAGGGAACAGGGAGTAGACCATCCACAGAGTCCCACAGTGCACCCATGTGGAAGACAGCCTGAAGACGCGTCTCCCTTTTCACATAACTCCTTTGATTCACATACATGAATAAGCAATGCGACCAGCTAATTGATCATGTATACACTGTAGCTAATAAAAGCAGCACAGAAGCAATGCAACTATGAAATAGTCTGCTGGGCTTCAGAAAATTAGTTGATCCATCTCTGGATGTATGAATTACACTTCTCCAGGCCAGAAACAAAGCATATTGATCAGAAAATCCTAAAGTAAATCATTATTGATCAGTGTATCAGCCTGAGCACATAAGTTAGGGAAACCACGCCAGTACATATTTGATACAGAAATTAAAGAATAATAACGTAGGCAGATATCACAGAAAGCAAGACCATTATCAAAGTATTAAAAAAGCCATTTCCCTTTGGAGGTACTGCAGAATTCAATGTTGCAAACAGCGGGAAGCATAAAAGTAGAGTATTACTAGTGAAGAGCTGCAGAAAGATGCTCATGCCATTCTGCACTGTTGCAAAATTTAAAAATGTTAAGCCACCATGAATTCATTATTTAGGAATAGTAGCATCTTACAGGAATTGTAAATAATGCTGGAATTGCTAGACAAAGAGGAATAGATGCACCAAACATCAGAAAAATCAAAGAAATTGCTGAATCTATTTTTCAGTGCCCAGAGCACTAGGTAGCTCTGTAAATAATAGTAATTTTAAGAGTAAAAATAAACAAAATGCCCTGTTTCCAACAGAAAGCCAGTGAGCTTCGCTCTGGCTTTTAAAAAAACAGCAGTAGTATTTCACAATAAGAACCCACAGTAGAGCAGGAGCCCTTTGGTGAGCCTACGTCTTCTGTTCACTCCATCTGCTGTGAGAGGGGCCCTGCCTCCCTCCTGCTCATACATTCTGTCTGCTGCACTGCAGCTTTCTTGCAAGTACAGTCACACTCCATGCGGGAATGGAGCGTGCAGACAGTGAGTGCTTAATGAGAGTTCACCAGGGTTTTTGAACTTGCACTCATTTCATTGCTCATGCAATGATTGATTATAGTTCAAGTCATGTGCAGTCAGAATTCAAATAAGTCCATAAAAACCCTTTCTGGGAAGTTGCAAGGCATCAGAGCAGCCCAAAATATAAAGAAATAATTCCCTGTGTATCTCAAGACAAACAAGTGGCTAGCCCATGGACTGCTAAAGAATTCAGGGCAAGGCAAAGCAGCGGAAGTGGCTGAGAGCTGTAACAAAACAGAGCTCGTTGCCTGATCCTGAGCGATGCTCTGCCCTCAGTGAGCCCGAATCTACTGACTGCTGGAACTGGCTCCTGGTAACAAGCATCAGAGAAAATGCATGTGCATTGCATGTTTTAACAAGAAGCTGCATAGAGAATTAACGATAGCACAGGAATGTCCTCCAAGACAAATGCCACACAGAATATCCAAGGTATCAGAGGTACATTAACTATTAAGAACTTAACATACAGGACAAAAATAGATATCACTGTCAAAAGGGTTTTCTTTCTCCAGCTCTCTGGATGGCTTCACTGGAGCTTTAATGATATTTTCCTCCTTATTTCTCATCTGTGAGTGCTTTTCTTCTCAGTTTTAATTGTCCACAGCAAAGCTCTTTCATCTAGCTTCCTTGCCTCATGCAGAAGGATGGAAACATGCCAAACACAGTAAACACACATCTTTTTCACAGTTTTTAAAATGAACATGTTTCCCAGAAAGAGCAAGGGAGTATCTGTAGAAATCTTGCAATTCTCTTTCCTGTGGTTATTTTAACGTATTCAGTTATTTTAAGAATGTAACTTTAGACAGAGCTTGTCTCAGATTAACCAGTCACTACCTCTTATTACTACTACTTATGTTTTTTGTGCAATAAGTTCAGTGACCACTGTTCAATGAACTGCAGCTCCCACTGGCAAACATCTGCATCCCTAAAGCCACTGCTCTGAGTGGTATTGATGGATCAGCTGGACAAAAGTACTCATAAAGCACAGTAATGCAATGCAGAAATAAAAACATGGGCTTTTCAGAAAATGGTTTAAAAATATTAGAGCAGAACAGAGAAGTCTATCTTTACTACCAGGATGCACCCCTTCTTTGGATAAATAAAATGACAAACAGTGTAAGTCCAGCAACCCTTAGAAAAACTGGTTCCAAATAATAAAATATAATAAAATATAATAAAAATGTTGTTTGAAATTGTATAGGTGGCAGGAGGACTTTTTTTCCATCAGTTTATATGCTAGGTATTTTCTTTGCCTTAATACAGAGGTAATTCCAGTGAATTCAACAGGCTCCTACTAGTTCCTGTTACAAACCTCCCAAGTCCTAGTGAAGATGTGCTTCCTCTTACAGTGAAGTCGTTATTTTATCAACTGCCTATCTGTGTGATGAGATGTTTTCCTAATTTCTACCTCCCTGTTTTCTGCCAGGTCCTGCAGTGAAGCTAAAACCTTGTGTCCAGTTAGTAGGGGCTGAACTTGTGGGCAGCGGTCCCAGCGAACCTGAGACAGCACTCAAGTTGGCGTGTCAACACATCCAGCTCGTGTCATGGTTTTATGATTTTCGGTTATCGGTATTCCACATCATAACATCATGTAGCGCACTGGGAGTTTAAGACTTAATGCTCCAGTTCCAGGCACCTATCCGGAAGAGAAGAACTACATACTCCAGAGGACTTTGTGTTCAGAGAGGGGATATAAGCTTTTGTAGATCACCTGACTTGCCCTTTTCTTCGGCTCTCCTCCCTGCTGCTTGACCCAACTGCGCATCTCACCTCAGCGTTATGGTGAGGCCTTCAGTTCTCGGACATTTTCTCTCTCATTATATTTGATTTATTAGCTTCAATTCTAATTATACTGTATTATAGTGTGTTATCTTGCATTGCTATACCGTATTTAGTATATTAGTTTGTTTTTCCTCAGATTGTTGCCGCTGTTTTTAATTATTCGGGGTCCCCTGTTTCCCCTTTCTGGAGGTTACTCCAGAGAGATGGTCTGGGGAATGGAAGACTTCCCTTTAGTCAGGGAAGAGGCGGTCCATAGGAAGTTCCGCACAAATGTGTGCAAGAACTTCTTTATGGTGAGGGTGACGGAGCACTGGAAGAGGCTGCCCAGGGAGGTTGTGGAGTCTCCTTCTCTGGAGATATTCAAGACCCGCCTGGACACCTACCTGTGCGACCTGGTGTAGGGAACCTGCTTTGGCAGGGGGGTTGGACTCGATGATCTCTGGATCATCAACCCCTACGATTCTGTGATTCTGCGATTCTGTGCAGATTCACGAATCCCTCTGCCCTGCTAGTCATGGAACTGGGCCAAACCAGCCCATAGACTGTTGACAGCGGGGATTTAATTTATATACTCGTATCAAACATTCAAACACTAGGGTAAGGTGAACCAGGGCAGAAATCTGGAATTAGAAAGTGTCTTTGTGCAAAACCAGAACTGAAACCAGTCATTATGTTTCTAGGATCATTTTCTCTTTTCAAAAAGAATGCTAAAACCTTTTATTGGTATTCATCTACACATTCCTCTTCACAGGCAGAATTTTTTCCATCTTCAGCCCTCCCAGATGTTCCTTCATACTGAAGCACTCACCCATTTCACTGGGCCTCTCTGCATTTCCAGGAAAACAACATTTAGTGTTGAAAGCTTAGCTGATACCCCAGATCAACCTTGGCATTCATTTATCTCCAATTAAAAGAGCATCTTAAGTGCTGCCATAATACAACCACCATTAAAACCAAAACCACCTTTTGAGGGATTCACAGCAAAGCCACCACAGATCAATATTGGTTTTGTCAGAAGCCACTGGGACCTAAGTGCAAGTCCCACAATGCAAGCTGTTTGTACTGAGTCTTCTGCACCCCAGCTGTAAGAGGGGACATGCCAAGGGGAGCTGCAGATGCCACCATGTAGCCCTTCAACCTCCTGTCCCTGATGGCAGGGCAGGAGCCCTGAGGAGCCCTGCCGCTCATCTGTGGGCCTCTTCCCATGGCTCTGTACTCTCATCTTGCTAAGAGACCAGGACATCATCCTGAGGGTCACAAGGGTTTGCTGCTGCAGGGGCCACATACAGCAACTATAGCCAGCGCATGAGTGTTTTATACAGCAGACTGTCTCTGATATTTTTGCTATATCCAAGCCTTCAAAAATGAATAGTAATGACAAAACCTTGTGAAAAATAAAAGAATTAGCTGATGTGGTAAACGCATTGGTTGGTAATAGGACTCTGAGTAATGAGACCACGAAGAAAGAGCACTTGGGTCACCTCATCAGACTACATCACATTCAGAGCATCAGTACACCTGACACTTCATCTCACATGTTCAATACCTCTACCGATGGCATGTTGGCCACACTGCTCAGGATCAATTTCTCTTATTATTATTGGGCATTTTTCCCCTTACTGTTTAACCTTGTAGCAATTGGACAGATCAATATAATGGAAAAGGCATTGCAACAAAGGTGCGATGACAAAAGGACTGGCACAATAGAGAGGTGCTATAAAGGAAGGGAAGAAGATTGCTCACCCTTCCACTCAGTAACAGAAGATTCTAGGTTTGCAGGGGAAAGCTTCACTAAGGAGGGATCTCCAGGAAGAGCATTTAAGGGCAGTCAGCCCTTAAATGAGGTCTAAGAGAGGTGAAGCCAGGCTCCATCCCTTCCGGTCACATAGGTGAATTGCCTTTACCCTTGCTCCCAGGGCTGACAGGTGTCTCGCTCCAATTTATAGGAGGGAGATGAGGTTCTTTTAATGTATGTATACCCGACGTGAGATTAAGAAGCAACGGTTCAAATGTTGGTCCAACCAGTTTATTACAAGTCCTAATTAGGGAGATGGGGAAGTGGAGGACGAATACTATTACTAATTAAGGTGATGGGGAAGGGAAGGCGGGCGATAGAAAAGATAGGAAAGAAGCAAGAATTGCATAAAGCAGGGATAGTCACCACCAGGATCCAGCAGAGGTCCCGTTGTTCGATGGTCCGGGGCAGAGGCTCAGGGGAGGAGGGCAGCAGCAGCGTGGCCGGTCTCAGACAGCAAGACGGTGCAGGTACCGGGTAGGTCTGGGGAGAAGCCGCGGTGCAAGTCCGGGAGAAAGCAGCAGGTCTCCGGTAGCAGGCCCAGGAGAGTCCGTCAGCATGCAGATATTCCGTAGGGAGGAATCTGATGGCAGACACCTTTCTTCTTCGGGAGAGAGCAGCAGCAGCAGCATGGCCGGCCTTAGGAAGCAAGCAGGTAGAGCGCAGAGCAAGTCCAGGAGAGAGGCGGGTCGTGAGGCTTCTGTTGTCAGGAACCCTCCTTGGTCTTCATGAGGCATCTGTTGTCAGAAAACCTCCTTGCTCTTCATGAGGAATTCTGTTGCAAGAAAACCTAAAAACCATGGTTGTTTGTCCCTTTTTTATCCTTCTCCTTCTGTCTACGTGACATTCCTGGGCACTTGGGTAACAGTCATGTGCAGCACCTCCTGAGAGGGCCATCTCCTTTGAGATAAGCCCACACAAAAGAGTGCTTCCCAGCCATTAATCTGCAGTTTATCGCTCTCTCGTTGCCCCTGGCCTTGTCCGTCTGTGCCCCTCAGACAAAGGATTTCTCAACCTTTGCCCAGGACTTGCCTGGACTTGTCCATCAGTGTTCCTCAGCAAACTTTGAGGCAATGGTATAAAAATAATAATCTCTTACAACAGGGTCCTTTCCCCAGGTGCTCAATCAGTGGTTCAGGCCGTGACTCAACAGTTACCATATGCTCCACCCCTTCACAGCATGAACCAATGATTGAGTTAGCTGGAGGGTTAGCCTTCTCTAATACAGGGATCCAACACACTGCAACACTTATACAATTGCCTGTCCTGACGCAGGTTGACACAATGTAAGATGATTGATGACTGGTTTGTGGTTGAAGTTCATGTTCTCTCATAGGCCAGTGCTTGGTGTTACTGGAGGCATGCAGTTGTTTGGTGCAGATCTATCTGATGTTCCATCAGTCCCACATGGGCCATTACCAGGTGTTGCGCTTGATCTCACAGCAACACTGGAATGCTACAATGGCATTCCAATGTCACGGGGTTACCTGGACCAGTCTATGCCCATGACAGGGACAGTGGGCCCAAGGGCCCCCCTTCCCAGCCCCCCCCCAAAAGAGGAAGGGGAAGGGAAAAGGAAAGGAAAGAAAACAAACAGACCTCTAGGGAGGTAAACTTATTTTACTAACTATAATATAATATAATACAATCTAATTAAGACGGATAAATCAAACAAAGTGGAGAGAGAGAGTTAACGGAGCACTTGCCTCTTCGTTGGGAATCCAAAGAAGCAGCACCACCCCCCAGCCCGTCCCTCCATGACGTGTAGGGGCAGGTAGCCGGATTAGAGTGTTAACACTTTAACTCCCAATGCACTACATGATGTTATGATGTGGAATACTGAAAAACCAAAAATCACAAAACCGTGACATGGAGGCATGCAGTTGTTTGGTGCAGATCTATCTGATGTTCCATCAGTCCCACATGGGCCATTACCAGGTGTTGCGCTTGATCTCACAGCAACACTGGAATGCTACAATGGCATTTTGCTCCTTATAGTGATCCCGGAGACTCAAAGACTCATGGAGAATTGTACAGCTGTTTCAGGGTGTAAGGTTAACAGGTCGTAAGGCTAACAGGTTGTAAAGTTAACCAGTATATAGAGAAGTCAGGCTAGTAAGAATAGTCAAACAGAGAAAAGGTGCTCTCCGGTGTTGTAGGCTCGCAAGACTCCAGAAGGAGTGATCTCCAGGAAGAAATCCTTCCTTTGTGGAAGTCAGCCCTTAAATGGGGTCTAGGAGAGGTGGAGCCTGGCTCCACCCCTTCCAGGCACACAGGTGAATTGCTTTCACCTGTGCTCCCATGGCTGACTCAGTGCTTGCCTCAGGTGGTCAATCAATGGTTCAGGCCATGATTCAACAGTTCCCATACACAGGGGTACCTGGAGTGGAAGGTCAGGAAGATACAGGCTGTATTCCTATCCTGAGTCAACACTTCAGCTTGCACTGGGGTATGCCCCGGCTGCCTGTACCACACCCTTTGGCCAGATATCTGCAGCTGCATAACTATATCAGGCACCAAAGGGAGGGTTCTGATCTGCCATAGGGACATGATGAGGGTCCCCTTAGCAATGAAGACCAAAGTGTTGACCACAATGTTGGTAGGCCATGTACCGATTACTGGATGGACTACCGAGCCTCCTACCTCCAATAATCTCCCTCAAGGTGCAAGTAGGCCGCACCACTTTGGTCCTACCTGCACCTTCCAAGGCCATTTTATTCTATGGGTACCTGGTTCTAGATTCTCAGGGGCAGGGAGCAGAAGGTCATTTTCATTGCCAATTTGGGGACTTACCCAACTATCAGTGCCCATAAGCAGGGAGGCCCATGTTGTCTGTAGCATTTTCAGGGCGCTGGGTCTGCTGTCTCTATGGCTTTCATTCAGGTCCCACAGGGTTTCATAGAGTCTCTTTGTCCACCCCTGCAGGGACTGCGAGTCTGTCTTCAAGGCAGCCTTAAGAATACTGTTATAGTGTTCAATAAGGCCCGCCCCCGTCAGATTATATGGCAGGTGGAATCGCCA
>JACDJE010000714.1:100309-157873 GCA_016647715.1 Pavo muticus
GGTAGCAGGCCCAGGAGAGTCCGTCAGCATGCAGATATTCCGTAGGGAGGAATCTGATGGCAGACACCTTTCTTCTTCGGGAGAGAGCAGCAGCAGCATGGCCGGCCTTAGGAAGCAAGCAGGTAGAGCGCAGAGCAAGTCCAGGAGAGAGGCGGGTCGTGAGGCTTCTGTTGTCAGGAACCCTCCTTGGTCTTCATGAGGCATCTGTTGTCAGAAAACCTCCTTGCTCTTCATGAGGAATTCTGTTGCAAGAAAACCTAAAAACCATGGTTGTTTGTCCCTTTTTTATCCTTCTCCTTCTGTCTACGTGACATTCCTGGGCACTTGGGTAACAGTCATGTGCAGCACCTCCTGAGAGGGCCATCTCCTTTGAGATAAGCCCACACAAAAGAGTGCTTCCCAGCCATTAATCTGCAGTTTATCGCTCTCTCGTTGCCCCTGGCCTTGTCCGTCTGTGCCCCTCAGACAAAGGATTTCTCAACCTTTGCCCAGGACTTGCCTGGACTTGTCCATCAGTGTTCCTCAGCAAACTTTGAGGCAATGGTATAAAAATAATAATCTCTTACAACAGGGTCCTTTCCCCAGGTGCTCAATCAGTGGTTCAGGCCGTGACTCAACAGTTACCATATGCTCCACCCCTTCACAGCATGAACCAATGATTGAGTTAGCTGGAGGGTTAGCCTTCTCTAATACAGGGATCCAACACACTGCAACACTTATACAATTGCCTGTCCTGACGCAGGTTGACACAATGTAAGATGATTGATGACTGGTTTGTGGTTGAAGTTCATGTTCTCTCATAGGCCAGTGCTTGGTGTTACTGGAGGCATGCAGTTGTTTGGTGCAGATCTATCTGATGTTCCATCAGTCCCACATGGGCCATTACCAGGTGTTGCGCTTGATCTCACAGCAACACTGGAATGCTACAATGGCATTCCAATGTCACGGGGTTACCTGGACCAGTCTATGCCCATGACAGGGACAGTGGGCCCAAGGGCCCCCCTTCCCAGCCCCCCCCCAAAAGAGGAAGGGGAAGGGAAAAGGAAAGGAAAGAAAACAAACAGACCTCTAGGGAGGTAAACTTATTTTACTAACTATAATATAATATAATACAATCTAATTAAGACGGATAAATCAAACAAAGTGGAGAGAGAGAGTTAACGGAGCACTTGCCTCTTCGTTGGGAATCCAAAGAAGCAGCACCACCCCCCAGCCCGTCCCTCCATGACGTGTAGGGGCAGGTAGCCGGATTAGAGTGTTAACACTTTAACTCCCAATGCACTACATGATGTTATGATGTGGAATACTGAAAAACCAAAAATCACAAAACCGTGACATGGAGGCATGCAGTTGTTTGGTGCAGATCTATCTGATGTTCCATCAGTCCCACATGGGCCATTACCAGGTGTTGCGCTTGATCTCACAGCAACACTGGAATGCTACAATGGCATTTTGCTCCTTATAGTGATCCCGGAGACTCAAAGACTCATGGAGAATTGTACAGCTGTTTCAGGGTGTAAGGTTAACAGGTCGTAAGGCTAACAGGTTGTAAAGTTAACCAGTATATAGAGAAGTCAGGCTAGTAAGAATAGTCAAACAGAGAAAAGGTGCTCTCCGGTGTTGTAGGCTCGCAAGACTCCAGAAGGAGTGATCTCCAGGAAGAAATCCTTCCTTTGTGGAAGTCAGCCCTTAAATGGGGTCTAGGAGAGGTGGAGCCTGGCTCCACCCCTTCCAGGCACACAGGTGAATTGCTTTCACCTGTGCTCCCATGGCTGACTCAGTGCTTGCCTCAGGTGGTCAATTCATGGTTCAGGCCATGATTCAACAGTTCCCATACACAGGGGTACCTGGAGTGGAAGGTCAGGAAGATACAGGCTGTATTCCTATCCTGAGTCAACACTTCAGCTTGCACTGGGGTATGCCCCGGCTGCCTGTACCACACCCTTTGGCCAGATATCTGCAGCTGCATAACTATATCAGGCACCAAAGGGAGGGTTCTGATCTGCCATAGGGACATGATGAGGGTCCCCTTAGCAATGAAGACCAAAGTGTTGACCACAATGTTGGTAGGCCATGTACCGATTACTGGATGGACTACCGAGCCTCCTACCTCCAATAATCTCCCTCAAGGTGCAAGTAGGCCGCACCACTTTGGTCCTACCTGCACCTTCCAAGGCCATTTTATTCTATGGGTACCTGGTTCTAGATTCTCAGGGGCAGGGAGCAGAAGGTCATTTTCATTGCCAATTTGGGGACTTACCCAACTATCAGTGCCCATAAGCAGGGAGGCCCATGTTGTCTGTAGCATTTTCAGGGCGCTGGGTCTGCTGTCTCTATGGCTTTCATTCAGGTCCCACAGGGTTTCATAGAGTCTCTTTGTCCACCCCTGCAGGGACTGCGAGTCTGTCTTCAAGGCAGCCTTAAGAATACTGTTATAGTGTTCAATAAGGCCCGCCCCCGTCAGATTATATGGCAGGTGGAATCGCCAATCAATGTTGTTTTCTTCTGCCCAGCGCTGTATCCTGGTACCAGTAAAATGAGTCCCTTGGTCACTCTTGATAACTTGAGGTGTCCTGCAGGCAGACATCAACTTGGTAAGTGCCTTGATGGTATATGCCTAGTTCACTCTCAGCACTGGATAGGCCTGTATTAGCCCACTTGTGGTGTTGACGCAAGTCAGGGCATATCTCGACGCCTCAGACTGTAGGAGGGGCCCAGTGTAATCAACCTGCCATCACTGGAGAGGATTGTGTCCTCTAGCAAGATGGGCTGTTGTTTCAGGCAGTGATCTTAGTCTCATCTTGGGGCAAGCATCACAGTCTCGGCATGCCTGGCTGATGTCAGATAGTTGTATAGGCAGCCGCCATGTGTTAGCAGCTGCCCAGATTGTCCTTTGTCCAGCATGCCGCAGCTTCTGATGTAACCAGCGGACAATGTTCTCAGATGGTGAATTCTCAATCCATCAAACTTGGGCCAGTGTGTTGGCTTCATCGTTTCCCGGTGACTGTAGGGGTTGGTGAACAGAAACATGGTAGACATGTACAGTCCTGTGTTTGACTGTATTCCGTATGTCTAACCACATATCTCTGCCCCAGATGGGTTGGGCGTGGAAAGTCCATTCCTGGGTGGCCCACTGTGCAGTCCAAAGAGTGAGCCCCCGGTACACAGCCCAACTATCTGTGCAGATATTCAGGATACCATCACTGGGTTCCTTGGTTATAACCATCCACACAGATTGCAATTCTGCCCATTGGCTACTCTGACCATTATCCTCCCTCTTCAAACCAGATTGGTTCATTCGAAGGATAGTATGCCGCTGTTCTCCACTTGCTCGGGTTGCCCTTGCTGGACCCATCTGTGTACCAGGCATCTTCAGGAAAGGGATATTTCCTTTCTTGAAGGGGACTCTTCTCTGGTGGAATGACCACTGTCTCTTCTGGTGCATCGCTGTGATACTTTACTGGGCCTAGGATCTTCTGGAGTTCTTCTTTCAATGGTGATGAAAACAGACTACTCCTTTGGCTGAAATAGGTGTCCCATTGTGACACCGTTTGTGCTGGGTCCACCCCTGTCATAGGAAGGTGGGTCAGATCTTTCACCCACCCCTGAATTGGTAAAGCAGTCTTAACTGTGATGTTTGGGTTATTGACTCTACCATCTGTAATGCAAAGTAGGCAGCCAGTAACTGTTTTTCAGTCATATTGTACCTTTCTTCTGCTCCGTGCCAAACCTGAGACCAGCACCCAACTGCGGTTCAAATGGAATTTTGGTGCTGCCATAGACCCCAGCCGAACTCATCCTGAGTTACATGGACATCTAGTTTGGCTGGAAGGGTAGGATCGAATATACCCAGTGCCTGGCCTGTTTAACAGCTAGTTTTGCTTGCTGGAATGCCTCTTGTTCTGTTCTCCCCCAGTCCCATTTTTGGCCTTCCTTTCTGACATAAGCCTCAGCAGCTGTGCTAGGTGGGGTATAAAGGAACGCCAGTATCCCAATATACCCCAAAATTCTTGCAGCTGCCTTGGCTTGGTAGGGACTGGGAACACCTGAACCTTGTCTATTATTGCACTGGGTAGTACTTGGTCTTCCCTGACCAAACTACACCAAGGAATTTCACGGACAAGCCTGGCCCTTGCACTTTTTGTGGGTTTATATCCCACCCTTTCTGTCGTAAATGAGTAGTCAGTGAATCTATTGCCTTTTCCAATGCCTCCAGTGAGTCAGATGTCAACATGAGATCATCAGTATAGTGGTACAGTTCAATGTTATTAGGATTATTCCTCTCTGCTAGGTCACGCGCTACTAAGTTACGACAATAGGTTGGTGAATGCACATACCCTTGCAGTAGGACCTGAAAGGTCCACTGCCTGCCTCCCCATGTAAATGCAAACTGGTCTTGTGATTCTTCATGAATGGGAATACTGAAGAATGCATTTGCCAAGTCTAGGACACAATGGTAGCTTTCTGTCTCCCTCCTCAATGTGTCTATCCGGGAGGCAATATTGGGTACGGCTGCATAAATGTGCAGCATGACCTTATTTAATTCTCTGGCCGTATGGGGAAATTATATGGGCTATGTGCAGGTCTTATGATCCCTACTTTCTCTAGCTCCTGCACCATTCTAGAGATTTCCTCTTGACACCCCCCCCCCCCCAGGAGTCTATACTGCTTAGTATTAGTAATCCTGCACTGATTGGGCAAGCAAATCAGTTGATGTTTGCATGACCTCTTAATATTGCCTGCACCGCCTGGATACTAATACATCTCTCTGAACTCTCCTACAGTTGTCCAGAGAGTCAGACCCCATAGTATGCCCGGTATATACTCTAGGGCTGGGGCAATAGATACTTTATACTCCCAGGATGAGAGATGCCCAACCCCCAACCTCAACCACGTCTGGGTTACAGGGATGGTTTGTCCCCTAAATTCACCAATCATCACTCTGTCTCCCTGGAATTTGGTCAGATCACCATGGATAATTTATGTTTCTTCACCCATGTCCACCAATGCCATAACCTGTTGTACATTTTTTTGGGACCAAAAAATAGTTAGTTCAACATAGGGCCTCTGGTCCCATCTGGGGGCCCTAGGTGCAGAGGGGCTGGCATTCCCTGTCACTCAAGTAACTGCGCAATTGCCAATTTTTTCCCTCAGGTGGCTTAGGCATAGGCACTTAAGGAGGCTTTTTCTTTTTACTGGGAACTAGGAAATCTTCCAGGTTCCATGTTGTCATTGTTATTTTTTCAATAGTTCTCACCCCATTTTATTTGGGGTGATTTTGAAATTTTTGATTGTCCTCCAACTGCCTCCATAGATGGAGGAGGACATGATTGGGCTGGTGATCAACTTTTGCAAATTGAACTCCAGCCTGGATTAAGTTGCTAAACATTTGTTTTCAGGATACCCATATGGGTCCCAGTTGAGGACTCCATGAAGTGGGTCTCCTGGTTTTAATTATGGAGAGGAGCTCGGCCCCTTCCAACTTTCAGATATTTCACCTGGTCCAAAGGCACTCTGTCTCCCCTAGATCAGCCACCAATTGGGCAGCCTGTTGGATAATGGCCTCTGAGGTGACTAAGGGGTTCAGTATGGACACCAGTGTGCCATAGTGGTGGGGAGAAGCTTGTTGTAATATGAGGCCCCTCATCCCTGCCAAAAACTTAACCAAGTCTGGACTCTCAAAGGCATTGTCATATATTGCCTCCTTCATTCCTAATTCCCTAATATAATTTTGAAGTTCCTCCATTGAGGTCCGTAGACCAGTATTTATAGATCACTTTTGTTCAGCCATGAGATTATATATGCTGCCATTATCCACTGAATTAGAGAATGGCTTTCATCATTATGTACCACAGTGACATATAGCCTTTCTCTGAGAGATGGTTGTGTGGTAGTCAATGCCAGTTTAGAAATTTCGGGCCCATTAATTACCACACTATCAGCCCCCATGTCCCATAATCTCAACAGCCAAGCTGGTATGCTCTCTCATGGTCTTCGCTTAAATCATTGTAACACATCCATGAGCTCAGCAGCTGTGTATGGGCACGCTGTTACACATAATGTGGTATGTGCAGGGGGCCACTCTTCAGTTGCCAACCCTGCTGGTCTGTCTTGGATTTTCTTTGTCTTCTGAGTTATTACTGGCCTTATTTCTAGAAGATCCAAGGTTCCCAGATCCTCTTGTTGGCTTCTAGTTTTCTTGGCCTTCTTTTTGTTCTTGAGTTCAACTAGGATCTGAGGATCCTGCTGATCTAAGTCCTTTTTGCCTTCTAGTGATATAGATCTTAATTTCAAAGGGGAAGTTCTATTTAAAGGTGGGGCAGCTTGCCCCATAAAGGATGTAATTTTATTTTCCTGTTGTCTAATATGAGCTTTCAAAAGCTCATTTTCATCCTTTAAGTCTTCTTCTGAGGAATGATACGCATTAATAGTGAGAAGCAGTGGCCATGCTGCAGCAGATGCTGTTACTATTCTTTCCTCAGTTGTCAAAAGTTTTGTCCTAATTTATTCAGGCAATCAGCCATTTTTGATGGGAATTTAATAACGGGACCATTGTCCCTTATATGTCCCCATTCTTCAATAATCTGAGCAGCACTTAGCCATGATGAACCTAGAAATCCCAGGGTTTCCCCCAGGAGTTCCTCTTTTGGTGTATTTGGGGTCCCAGTGACCATCCAACGTATAATTTTTTAAAAGATAATCTACCATAAATAAGTATCTACTTGGCTTGCCAAGTGTAATACTATAATGGGATGATAATAGCAGAGTGGCAAAGTCTTCAGTTACAGCAAATGAGAACAAGCCCAAATGCAGCAGCCACAGATGCAGAAATGAAGGAAAAGAGCTGCTTATGTTTGGAAGGCCTTAGATAGGCAGGAATCTCCAGCAAGAGATACCCTCACCTCCACTGCTGACCTTTAAATGAGGTCTGGGAAGGGGGGGATCCGGGCTCCAGCCCTTCCAGTCACTCAGGTGCAGTGTATGCACCTGAGCTCCCCTGGGTTGGCCCTGCCTTCCCACCAGGTGCTCAATCACTGATTCAGGCCATCACTTAGCATTTCCACTACAACAGGTTACATGTGATCTAAAGTAAATTTGGTCTGAAAGCTATGACTATGACTTCATCATAAGTTTGTTCATTTGACTCAATCTGAGATAGAAGACAATCATGTCACACGGACGAATGTCTGAAGAAATAATGCTACACAAGCCAACAATTTCTTCTCTTTTTTTGGTAAGGAAAGATCATTTAAATTAATTTAGCTGCTGAGAGTGTTGACAGAGTCGATAATTCAGATCTACCCGCTTCATTAGTGCATAAAATAATGACTTCTTGGTGATGTCCTACTACTTTATATTGACAACATTAGTTTATATTTTCCAGTGGTCAGTTAACACTGGTTTCTGATGCAACTTTCTCACTTGTGATACAGATTGTTACCCAGCAAGTAAGCCAAAATTGAATAGTTTCCATGATAAATCCTCCCCTGCATCTGAGATTACATATCACAGCTGGAACCATAATTTTATAAATGTCAGAGTCAGCCAAAGTGGTTAAGGGTTCAGCGGAGTGGTCTCTGATCTCACAGATCACAATATCTGCAGAGTCCCAGACTTCACAGTGTCATGGGAGGGACCCTGGCCAAGCATCCTGCAGCCCCTCAGCAGAAGCAGGTCTTGCCAAAAAGTACAGCTGGTTTAACAGAGCCCATCCACCACACTGGCAGGAAAAGAGCATAATCTTTTTCCTCATGGGTCACAGTTGATTTTTTTCCATTACAGATGCATTAATGACCATCTAAGATGCTGGATTACTGACTGTGCATCCCACAGCCCACAGGACTGGAAAAGCACATACCAAAAGCGATAACATCACCCAAAACAAAGTCAATATCTCAAAATGGACAGTTCATATCCCTTTACATCACCTTCCTAGCAATTCAGCTTGAGAGACTTCAAACTTGTGAAAAGCTCTACTCCACTGTTAGGATTAGGTGTGGCTGTTTCATTTCACCTTGAAAGGCTGAAGAAGTAAATCCCACATGGAAAGCTACTGTATTTTGTATCAATGGGGGCCTTTCCCAACGCATCAGGGGTAGTGGTAAGACTTTCTTAGTAAATTTGAGTTTAGGCTACACAAGAGCATGATTAATATTACCAGGTCTCTGAAAGTAACAGCAGTCATTAACACTTTCTCTGGTTAACTTCCTTCCCCAAATGTTGCCCTAGGTTAAGCAATGGCATTCTGGTTCACTGATCATGCAGGATATGGTGAGATCCTACAGGTCACTTCTGAAAACAGATACTGTGCAGCCACTGCATCTCCTCAATACAGGATAATTATTACTTTTTCCCCGACAGGAAGAATAGGGCATAAAGACTGGCCTTCTTTTTGGTGTAAGGCAATTCAGATTGAAAGACCTCATACAATCAGACAATTTCCTGTGATCACTGTAATTATTCTAAGTGAAAATAATATGCAGAATTCAGCTTTTCAGATCGGATGATATTCATCCCTCTGCAAACAGGCCATGACAAACATTAGGACCAGCAAGAGGCCAACATGTTTTTTTCTGGCAACAGTACCCCAAATACTCTGTTCTTAACAGCTCTTGCCTCAGATCACTCTTATGAGCAAAGAGATTCAAGGTTTTATGCACAACAAAGGTTACCATATACTCTTATTTCTACTGCAATACTGCTACCATAGCTATCTTGCTTTTTCCCGTTCTTCCATATAAAACAGAAAATTCATCACTGTTCCAAGGACTCTTAATTTCTTCTACTGACATAGTAATTGAACTATCAAAAGCAGTCCCTTATCTGTGAGGAAGGTTGATTTGTCAGTGAGTATTGCACGTCTTCTCTTAAAATAGATTGCATCAAATTTTATCACTGGATGTCAGAAATTCAGATTTCTACCCAATGATTATGTTAAAAGAACTTGAAAATTTTTCTTTGTAGATTGTTTTTCTCTGTGGCCAACTGTGTGTCCCACACAGCTACATCACTGCATTCTTCATGCTACAAAGTGCAGTAGTTCTGACCAGCAATGAGTAATGTGAAGGACCTACAGCATTTCTGGGAACAACTGTACCATACATTTTTCTCACACCCACCTTGGAGTAAATGATGTACAGTATATCAGTGTTCTGTAAGGCCACTGTTACAGACAATCATGTCAGCCTTCAGATGACATGAGTGGCCTGCCTTGTGTCTGCTGCCACTAGGCCAGAGCATCTGCAAATCCTTGTATCTGTAGACCCTGGCCCTCACCGCAAGTAAAGCTGCTTCTGAAACGCTCCCTCATGCCTCCTTGATCACCACCACACGTACTCCTTGGCCTAAACTTACCAGATGACATGTGAAATCATTGGTGCTGCATAGGAAGATGGTGGTGAGAAATCTACCCCTCTGTCATGGTTCATAAAGACAAGAAAAAACATACCTTTAGACTGGTATTTGCTTTCTCTAGACCTTTTTAATTTATAAATGTCAGCCTGCATCCAGAAATACCGAGAACTATGTGTTACTAAATGATTCTGCCATATATTGGACTGATTATAGGCCACACGCTGCTAGATATGGTAACTCATTGCCTTTTAAATGGTTGCCTATAGAAGCCAAACAAAAGGGCCTGATTACCAAACTTCCTTCTGTTTCTTTCTACTAAACTGACAGGTCCCAGTTGAACACGTGATTTCTTAGGCACCCCATCCATGCTGCAAGAATGAGTGCTTTAAGCTAAGAAGTGCTCTGGAAATTTCTACTTAAAAGTAGGTAGCTCATTTAGCAGCAATGAGGAATACAGAGGACATAGGGCATGAAATGTTCAGCCTCTTGTAGGTGGGATATGGTAAAACCCTCTTCTGAGCTAGGTACTCCTGGCAGCTGTCAGCAAAAGCAACTTTTGCTATCAATTGCAAAGGATTCTCTCCCATCTTCTCTTTCAAACTATCTCTAGAGAGCTGTGCCCAAGTTTTATAAAATACCACAATGCTTAGGAGACTTTCTCTTTCTTTCTCCACAACACACCTGCATGCATGTACCTGGAGCAGAAGGCCCGAAGAAGGCTTTCCTCACTGCAAAGGATCCTGAAATACTCTGTCAGAGGAGTTCAACTGCTGTTTTTTAAAAAAAACTTACCACAAAGCAAAAAAAAAAAAAAAAAACAACCAAAAAAAAAGAACAGTTAGAGCCACCAGTTACTCTCATAGAGTTACTTCTTTTTAGCCCCAGGTTTCAATCTAGGATGACTCCTGCTTCTGCCCAGAACATACGTGATCTTATCCTTGTCTCTGACCACAGAGCAACTCCAGTCCCTGTCATTATAGCAGGCATACACTGGGCAAGGGAGAGAGAGTAACCAAAGGACACACATTTCCTAATGCTGTTTTCCTCAGTGCTGTTTCTGAGGCAGCACCTAAGGCAGAAGGGGAGACAGAAATAAGCCTGCTTATCATTGCTCTGATTCATTCTACCTCTTTCGATGTTTTTAGAAAACTCCCTGCTTCCAACCTTACCTACTGAGATGTAAACAGGTAAATGTAGCTACCTGTATGAAGACAAGACCTATTCTAAACAATCTCCTCATCACTAATGAAACCAACTCAGGTAAGATTTGCTCCAAGAGCATTCCTGAAAAAGTCAATGATATTTTGCCTGGTTACTCCAACTGGATCATGAAGCTCCCATTTGCTCCTTCAGCAGACAAAGAGCTTTAGAAACTTCAGCCCAGCCCAAGCACCTCTAACTCCTCCCTCCACTTAAACACAGCATAACAGCTCCTCTCTCCTCAATTCTCGCTACTGATAATAAACATCACCTGAATGAATCTCCTATCAAAAACTGTGCAGCAGCTGTGTCAAGGGCACATCTCTCCCCATGTGAATTTGTGGGTATGAATAGTCCCCTTTTTCTTTTTTTTTAATCTTCAGGCTGCTGTGTGTATAATGCAGCCCAGAATATTTTCAGCCAACTTTTACAATATTTGGTGTTTATCATATACATCTAATCCCTTGAATAAAATGATCTTTAAATGTTATCAAAGTAAGCATTTAGATGCTCCCAGAACTCACAGCGAGAGATAAAAATTTGAAAGACCCATTCTGACTGAAAGCTCAGTATCTAATTACATTAAAGAAAAAACAAAATAGCCCTATATTTAAAATTTTATACTTTTAAATCTATCTCATGATTTGCCTTCATTTTGCTTTAAACACATCCTATTTATTTCTTTAATGTCAGCAGGCCTCAACAGGTGATGATGCAATTAGCATTTTAAGAAGCAAATCCAGAGTTTGAGTGACAAGTCCTTGAAACAAGAAGCATACTCTGTGTGGCTTAATGTCTGCACCTGTCAAGGGACTTGCTGACATCAGAATATCTCCCCACTGCAGAGAGACAGGACAAGCAAGATGCATTTTGAGACCTCAAGTGATTCAGACTCTGCTCCCATCAAACTGCCATATGTCAGAAACAAAACACTATTTAATTTTGTCTCCACGTTACAAATTCACTCTTCAATTTTTAACTCTCTGTTGAATACCCAATCTTCCTCCTCAGCAATAATTTCCACCATTTACTCAAGCCTGGAGTCCCTCGTTCTTGTCGCAGAACTGCTAAAAATGGCAAATATTTACATTGCAAGAAAGAACTGTTTGCACAGTATTCATATAGACTACCTTTGATGTGTATTCAGGCTGCTGAAGTAAATGGTCTTGGATTCTCCATCTCATTCTCCTGGGTCATCTAAGGACAGCCTGAAACAGTCCTTGAAAACTAGGACTCATTTTGGAAGGTCATGTGAGCTTCCATGGAGGTCAAAATATGGTATGGAAAGCATTTCAATTATTTTCTTAAAAAGGCAGTTTAAAAGAAGAGTGTGTCTGCTTTTGGAATGTTACTTTAAAGAGCACTCATAGATGACAAACTGAGCTCAGCTCTTCAACTAATGTTTTCCCTTGATTTATCATTGTGTCAAACAAAAAAATCACAACTCTGAGAACTACTCTGATTCAGAGAAATCCCAAATGGACTTTTCAGGTGGTCTCAGTGAACATTCTGTTTGTTCTGTACTTCCTGCAAGATTTAACATTCCTCCAGAACAGTTTCTGGTCTGGTGCTTCGTCCTGCTTCTTTCTCCCAGTCTTTGCAGACTGGCCCAGATTCTTCAGCATTCTTCTGAAATTGAAGCTCTTTAAAAAGCTTTTTTTTCTTTTTTTTGGCTCCTTGCTATTACACTGTCTTTTTAAAGTTCCCTTATTTTCCTACACACTGTTCCAGGGATCTCTCCATTACTCCAAAGATTTCAGATCCTTCTCATGTTCCTCCGGGGTTTTCTTTTGAGTATTACTCAGCTCACTCAGGATCTTCTTCTCTGTTTTTTTGAGTTCTTCTAAGTCCTCTTTTTTGTTTTTTTTCTTCTTCTTTTGCTGTCTCCAGTTCTTCCAAGATTTTATAAGCTTTGTTTTATTCTATCTTGGCCCTCTTTGGTTCCTGCAAAGCTTATTACTGTGCTTTTGTAAGTTACTTCAGGGCTTTCTGTGCTCTCTCTCATTTGCTCACAGCCCTTATTTGAGCTCTCTTCTATTCCTCCGTAGCTTTTCTTTGTGATTGGTGTAGTTCATCTAGAGTCTTTTGAGCTCTCTTGTGTTCTTCTAATGCAATCCTCTGTGCTCTTTTTGGGTCTCCCAGTCTTTCTATGAGTTTTCTCTTTTCTCCTGTTCCTCCAGATCATTATCCTGAGCCATCTCCAACTCTTCCAGGGCCATTAAAGTTCTGTGCTCTTGATGGACCCTCTAGGGCTTTTTTAACTTTTTCTTCCCAGGATTTCTTCTGAGCTCTTTTATGTTCTTCCTTGGCTTCCTTCTGATTTTTTATCAGTTCAACAAAATCCTGCTGTTGAACTTTCTCCAGTTCTTGCTTCTGTGTCTTCTCCTTTTGCTCCAGAACTTTCCACGGTGGTCTTCTCTTCTTCAAGGCCCACGTGACAAATTTGAAATTGCTCTTCCAGCTCTGTCCGCAAAACAACCACCCATTGCTCTAGTTCTAGGCACTATCCTGACCTTTGCAACATCTTTTGTCCTAGACTCTCTTGTTGCTCCATCAACTCCTCTGATGTGTTCTGAGCTAAAATCTTCTGCCTGACTTGTATCTATCCCTTCTTCATGGCCTCTTCCCAAGGTCCGTCATTTTCCTGAGAGCTGTCTTACTACTCCAGGGCCACTTTCCTAACTTCTTCCATATCTTCAGGGGCTTGCTTAGTTCCCAACCCAGGCTTCTTTTGTTCTTTCTTCATCTTCTCTGCTATATCCACAAAGTCATCTTCCTTTCTGGGCTCTCTCTGAACTTCATCTAGCATGGATTTTGTGTCTTCACTATAACCCAGTTGCTATGCATGCTCAATGTCTCTGGAAGCCTTGTGTCAGCAGCCCAGGAGCTGTAATGCCTCCCTTCACAGGTTGTAGAGCTCTAGAGCATCAGGATCAGTTTTTACGTTTTTGTCACAGTCCCTAAGAGTAGCCATTGGTTTCAGCACCTTCAATTAGATGCTGGTTCAGTTCACATACAAGACTGCACATTCTAGTTGAACGCGATAGCATCTTCTTTACAATGATCTGTTTGATCATCTCGTTAGCTATCTTCAGGTTGTCAACTTCTGTTTCCTGAATATTTTTTCATCCTCTTCAATCACTCCTTCATTTTCAGTATTGAGTTCATTTTGAAATTCAACTCTTACACTGTATCAAGGGCCTCCTTTTTCTTTTCTGCCTCCTTCTCTGCCTCCTTCATCATATACCTGGGTTACCACCAAATTATCATCTTTCAACTTTGTGGAATCATCCTCCTCTAGTTTGACCAACCGTTCAGTATCTGTCTCCCACTCCCTCTCATCCCTCCACAGCTCTTCACTGGGTTCTCCTTGCCTCCTAAATTTTGCCTGAGCCTCAGGATCTAATTTATAAGCCAAGAAAATGTTACAGACAGCTTCTTATAAATGTCCTAAAAGCTGGAGACCTTGTAGTACAAAGGCCTGTGCTGAACTGGAATTGAGTTTGATTACTCTGTCACAGCTACTGATGACTATATTTGACCCTCACAGCTGCAAAAAGACACTGGTTCTGTCAGTGTGTAAGCCAGCAAGGTGTAGGTTCAGTTTGATGACACTGGACAGCAAATCATTTGCTTTCTGATGTTTACCTTCAGCTGGGAAAGGAAAGATCTCTTCTTCTTTTCAATAATCTGCTTCACCACCTCATCTGATAGCCCTAATTATTTTTTTCTTTCTTCTTTGTTTTTTTTCTTTTTGGATTGTCTGTGGCTCAGTCACCTTTTCCTTAGCAACTTCCAAACTTCCAAATTTCTGAAAGCGGAAACTTCCAAAATTTCCAAGCTCCCTGTCATCTTCTGGGAATTTTCCTGCTGCTGTAACTAGCTCCTTTGCATTTACTTGAAGCTGCTGACATGTAGTTTTGTGTATTTCCTATGGATTTCCAGAGAAAGCAATGATCCCTGGAATTTAGAAGAGAGTGGTCTAATTTTGCTAGGTCCTGAATCTTTCTGTAAATTTTCCTTAAAGGCACGGTCCCAAAAGGATGATATTACACAGAATTTGTTGTTAATTAAAGTAGAGGAAGAAATATAGGCTGAAAAACAGCCTTCCCTAGCACTTCTATTATTAAGTTAGAGCCAAGTGTCAAGAATCTACATTAGATAATCCGTGGCAAGAATCCACATTAAGTCCCAATGACTACATGAACTACAATAGATTTTGTTACTTCATATGTTGAACCATTATTGGAATCCCAAGATGGGTTCTTAAAACTTCTATCACACAGTAAGGGGTTTCTGTAATCTCTCTTCCTCTTCAGTTCATTGCACATCTTATGCATCATAGATATATGTGTGTGCATATATATGTGTGCACACACATGTTATGAAAAGCAGACAGGATTGGAAAGTCTACTCATATGTAATTACATCATATTCAGTGGCCAATACATTTATCAAGTTCATGTCTATAAACTGTAGGAGTCTCAGAACTAGTCAATCTACACTGCAACCCGCAGGAATAAGTTATGCAGCTGTGCAGACATTATTA
Source organism: Pavo muticus (assembly GCA_016647715.1). Lineage (NCBI taxonomy): Eukaryota > Metazoa > Chordata > Aves > Galliformes > Phasianidae > Pavo > Pavo muticus. The sequence continues at coordinate 115,413 of JACDJE010000714.1, forward strand.
AATTGACAGTGTAACCAGTCTTTCACTATTTTGCTTTGCATTTTCTCTGTTTCCTCAGTTCATAAGTTCCTTCATCTCAGACCACTTAGATCATCATGCTACACAGAATTTTATTTTTCTACCTACATTACATACCATACCTGCACCTTTCCTTGGCTTTATCACTGCAGAAAAACAGAATAATACCTCCTCAACTCACTCCTACTTGCAGCAGATACTAAACAAGGTGTCACTCCCAAGCACTTGACTTCTTCTCAGGCTGGTGGTGGAGCAGGTTTCTCTGCACCCAGTCACCTCTTCACTCTGAGCCTTGTATGAACAGGGAAGAAATACACAGGTGACAGATGAATTCTACTCACAACTCTAGGTAAAAAGCTTTCTGAAGACAAGGTAGTCAGTAGTTCTCATGTCTATTACCAAACCAAAGTTTAATTCAGACTTGCCAGTCCATCTAGTCTTGACCTGTGAAATCATGTAGATTGTATGCTCTGCCCTACATAGGTAAGGGCTATTGGTGGTATGGCAGTAGAGGCTGAACTTTCCTGTCAATATTCTGTTACGTTTTACTGCTGTGAGACAGATGCCTGCAAGGGAGCAGTCCAACATAGAAGTGTGTATGAAACAAAGGTGTGTAACTAAATTCCTCCATGCAGAAAAAACTGCACCCACTGACGTAAATTGACGCTTGCTGAACATTTACAGAGACCAAACAGTGGATGTGAGCACAGTGAGGTGGTGGGTGGTGCATTTCAGCAGTGTCAACAGCCACAGTGGGTCAGGTCACCTGCACTGGTGCAGATGCACCATATAGTGTGCAGGCTCTTGTTCATTGCTTGTGAAAATGCACAGCTAATGGTGGGGGCTACATTGAAAAGCAGTGTTTTTTGCTGAGAATTTGCTCTATCAAATAGTGCTATTGTGCTCTTTGGATCTGTTGTAATTTCCATGGAAATAAATAGGAGGTATTACTTTTGGAACAACCTATGGATTTTATGTTTTTTTTTACAGTATTAGTTTCCTAAATGGATATTTTTATGCAAGAAGAGTCAAACATTAAGTTCAACAGATAACACCAAAGACAAGGACAGTAACGTGATGTCAGTTTCACACTTGATTTAATATTAGGTTCTCATTGGGATTACAGCTCTCACAGATCCAGAGCAGGTATATTTTCTCCATCAGCATAAACCCAGAATAACCAAAACTAGTGTTCTTATGAAATACATTTAAGATCAGGCTCTCTGTTGTAGGTAATAAGAAAAGTCTGTTGACTGTACTTGACAAACTGTAATATTATGAACTCCAGCACCAAGCAGCTGCCAGGCACTTTAAAAATGGATTTATAAATGTATGCCATATTTCATTCAAATGATGTGCTATGAATTTGCTAGAAGTGGCATACACAATCCAGACAATAGAATTATCAAGATAGCAGTGTGTCCACAGATGCAACATTCAAAGTGCTATTTGCAGATAATCATTTGGGCAAGATTATTTTATACTTGACTAATTAACCTAACAACTTGAAAAGGTGCCAATTAAAAAATGCCAGGGGCTATCATATGCTGCCAAAATTGCAGAGGCATTGCCATTGAAGTGTTTCCATCTAATTACTAAAGAAAGCATTTGGTCTGGTTCGGGAATTAGAGAACAGAGAAAAACTTACTGTAGTGTTAGCAGATCTCTCTCTTAAAACTTCCCATACCTGATTATTTCAAGATTTCCAACAGTTTTACAACTCTGTAACTCCATGTTTAAGAGGAAGTGACACCTGGGTAATAAAGGCATCAGAAAGTGATAGGTCCTTAGGTATTTATGTTTTAAACAAACACCATCTCGTAGGCTTCTGCTCATTTCTGCATTGAGGTATGTAAATTATTTTGATCTTCCTGGAAAAAGAAGTGAAAGAAATGAGATTTATAAATATTTCATTGCCAGCTCTGATTACAATTGTTACTGATAGTGCTAGGAAATTAGGTGCTACTTTGTGGTGCAGAGCTGCTGGATACATTTGTGCCAATTGAACAGAAGACTCTCCAGATTCTTTCACTGAATAAAGTATTGGATAAATGAATGAAGAGTGATGAGATAAATAATCAGAGCAACTAACCCAATCTCATTAGTATCTGTGCAGTATAAAATAAAGCTCACCAGGCCTGCTGCAGACTGGGGCATCACTGGGGGTGGGGGGATGTGGAAGGGCCTATGACTTCCTCATGCTGTGAAAAGCAACTTTGCCCTTTCGTGTGGACCAAAGGCTTCCTTCCCATTTACAGGTCCAGCTGCAAGCTTGCCTTTGATGAAGAGGCACACTTCTACCACAACCTTATTGCCATTCCTTCCTCATATCCTCAGGAACTCAGAATCAGCTTTTCCAAACTGCACAGTGAAAAGGGTTTTCCAGAAGAAACAGAGGAATAGAGCAAGAAACCCAAGTTATCCATCCCACTAGAAGCAAAGATTTGGACAGGAAACAGAAAAGCACTGGTGCAGCTTTCTGGGGACTGATTCCCAGGCAGAGATGCTTGAAGTGGCAGTTGCCAAATGCTTCACCTCCTGAAGAAGCAGCTAGGAGCATGTGAGCAGTGTTCTGCACTCAGCCACTGACTCAGCAAAACTGCTGCTGTATTGGCAGATACTTTCAAGTCATTCTCAAGACATCTTTAGGGCATCTAAATTCAGAGATACTGCATCTCTGCTCTGTGAACAGGATGTCCCATCACAGTTTCTCACATTCACCACCTAGAAACTGAAATAGCCAAAAATCCCAGATCTACTCAAGGTTCTTCTTGGGTGACATGCAGAGCAAAGATCCGTGGAGGCACAAAGGAGGAAAGGGAGGTGTTTAAAAATATCTTCAACAGAGCAGGACAAAATGTATAGTAACAAAAGAAGTTATAGTCTTCTGAAGTTCAAGAGCCATTCCCATAAAACCTTCCAAAACCAATTTTCAGTTCTCACATACCCAAGCTCCTCTGCAATCTCTAATGCTCAAGTCATTACATACTTACATTTCTGTCTATCCGCATCCCTTTCAGCTGTTGACTACTCCCTACTCCAAGCAGTTAGTCCTGGGCCACAAACCAGGTACAGAGTACATTAAAATATCACTAAAAAGGGGAGCATAGGTTATGCTCTACGAACTGATAAGCACAGGCTTGCCAAAGCAAGGTAAAGCAAGCTCTCATGCTAAAAGTGAGACTTTTAATTAGTGTTTTGACACTACAGCCATGCATCTGAACTGCTTGCTTATGGTTACTGAGCAAGTATTTTGCTCTGTCACCTTGGATGGAAGTGGACTGCAATGTTCAATGCACTTGAAATATGCTTTGCTTGCACTTTTTGTTGCTTCCTCCGTATTTCCTATGTGATTGAGTCTTATGTATAATACACACAACCACTACATATTTTTGAAAGCTGACTTTAAATGTCTGAATGTGCACCAAACACCCCCAAAAATATTTCTGCTGACATAAAATAAACTTCTGCTATGAAAAAAAAGACATCATTTCATTTTCAATCCAATTTTCTCCACAGGAAAAAAAAATCATTATAAGATTAAGAATATTTCTAATTCTTTTCTTTCTTTAAAAAAAAATAAAAATCTGGGATGGTATTTAGTATCTACTGCCACAGTAGTGTTGTTATTATGAAGGATTAGTTAACCTTTTATAATACAAAAAAATAATCAGGTTGAAACAGCAATGGTGAGGACCAGGCCTGTATTTTCAGCTGCCATTTACCAGAGCAACATTCAGAGGAAGCATTTTTAAATTTACTTTTCTTCTCATTACATTTTTCTTTGATTAACCCAGAAACTATGGAGAATGATACTGATTGGTAGAAAAAACAAACAACAAGTTTAAAAAGTGGCAAACCTCAAGCGGAGAATTGGGAAGTGGCTAAAAATAAGAGAAATCACAGCCATTAGCTGCAGCTGTACTAAACCAAGACAAAATATTGCAAGCATTGTACCAGAGGAACTGTTAAGTAATTCTCTCTTTACCTCTCAGCTGTACACAGCTGATGGCGGCACACCTGTTCCTCTGTTAAGTTCCTCGTATTGCTTTTACTATTTAGAAGCCTCATCTGAGACAATTTTAGACTGAAGTATCATTTAGTGATGCCATCTGAGTACGACCTTTCCCTCTTATTACATGTATCATTAAAGGTATATAGACACAAACTATCCAAGTGCTCTCGCTCCTCAGTTTTTGTTTTTGTTTTTGTTTTGACAAAATTGAATACAGACTCTGTTTAAAAGGTCATATTTTAAAATTATACACAACAAATATAGCACTGACAAAAATGTATTTTAATAGCACTCCTCTCTCATCTCTCTTTTTTTCTCCACTGACTATTAAGCAGCACAAATCAGAGGAGGGTTTTTTTTTTTTTACTGCTTCAGACTAGAAACATCTCCTTCTGCAACCATGGCATTAAAAGCCAATCAAGTGGCACTTCGGTAATTAATGATGCTAGCCTAAAGACAATTTGTCATTTTCTTCTGATCTCCAAATCTTAGCTGTCATTTTTTCCTAACATTAATTTCCCATTTATGTGCTTCATCTGCATCTGCATGGCTACTGAGGAAGGAAGCCATCTTTCTTCCAAATGTAAACCACAAAGATGTGCTTATCTAGTTCAAAAAGAGACTCAGGATCATTTAGGAGAATAAAAAGCCAAAGATAATTTTTTAATGTCAGGAACACATAGATACAAATTAATCCAACATAGTTATGATAACATAAAATAAAGAAATAAAAAGTCCCATATACCTCTGCAATTTTTAATGACTGTATTTTATAATCGCGTAGTCATCCGGCAACATTGATAGCCAAACAATGGGTCATGAGCACAGTTCAGCCAATGGGGTCACTGAGTTGTCTCAGAGAGCCTGATGAGGCACCTACCTGATGGCTGTTCTGTACTGGAATATCCCCTACCACCTTTCCCACAATGCCATCTGCCCTTGCTTATGTTCTCTGCACTGCGTCTTACAGTGCCATGCAGCCCTTCTTCTCACTCCAATAACTCTATTTTCCATCACACAGCATGTGCAGATATCCTCTGTAACTAGTGACCGGTGTCTTATATGTATATAAGTACATGGGCTGCCACCTTCCTTTGCTAAATCTCAGAATAACCATTTTTTTCTAAAAGCCACAAAGGCCAGCCAGATTCTGTTCCCAAAAGCTGCTCAGTTCGAATAACCCAAAAACTCCTGCGAGGAAGCAACTGATCTCTTGTCCTGCTTCCCTCCAGCTCAGATACTATCATGTACCACACCATGTCTGGAGCAAGGTTCGGCAGCCCCTGGCTCTCTGTGGGCTGTGGTGGGGTGGGACTCCCTGGGCAGGTGGTGCAGAACATGAGAGGTTAATGCAGAGATCACCCACTGTCCTTCTAAACAATGACACAGGTGTCCAGAGCTAGGGGTGGATGTTACACAATAGCCTGATGTGTCAGTAGTTAAAAAGCAAAGCAGGAATTCAAACTTTGTGGCCTCCAGATAACAAGAAACATGAACTGAAAACCAAAGTACTTAAATCAGCAAACTAAAATTATCATCATCATAATTCTCTCAGCCTTGGTTTGCATGGACAGATGTAAGAAAAAAAAAAAAAGGCTAGGTTCCTGTTCATGTGCAGTTTGGAAAGGGAAGAAAAGAGCTTGTAGCAGGAACGAGAGGACAGCTGGGAAAGGACAACCATATCTTCTGCCTCATTACAGCCCATGGTCACAAAATCCACACAACAATGCTCATGACAACATTGTTGAGGCAGTATGTGCCAAGATTCTACAGAATATTTCTCCCCAGTAAGACAATTTAAAACAAGGAATCTGGGCAGTGGAAAGGTTTGTTTCAATTAATGCTTTTTAATAAAAATCCAATCCAATCTGAAATATACGTGATGAACTGTTTCATACATGTGTCTTCTTGGTTCAATTTTTTTTTTAACCATTGCCATTAGGCTACAGGAACTCAATGCTGTGTAAACCATTCCACTACAGCGATGGTCCACAGCAAATCTCAGCATGCAACACAGTCAGAAACTTGAGTTTCCTCTGTTGTTAAAGGCATTTATCTGTGATGCTGAAGGAAAACAAAATCCTAACTCCCAAGAAGACTGCATATAGTGACTTCTCATTCATAGCACTGGCAGCCTGCTCTGCTCACACACTTACTGGAGCTTCCAGACCTTCATCTGATTTCCTTAGGGACCACCCTCTTCCTCACTGGTGACACCATGCATACTGCTGATGGAAAAACAGCTTCAAACCAAGAGACAAATGATGTGCATATTTGTTGTGGGAGGCCTGACTCTGTTGTCTTATCCTGCTGGTATGCCAAAGAAGAAGGTCCAGCGGAATTATGGCCCCAGAACTATGGCCCCTTCTGAAGCACAGTGCTACATGAGGACTGATTCAACATTGTCACGGTTTTGTGATTTTGGTTTTTTAGTATTCCACATCATAACATCATGTAGTGCATTGGGAGTTAAAGTGTTAACACTCTAATCCGGCTACCTGCCCCTACACTTCACAGAGGGATGGGCTGGGGGGTGGTGCTGCTTCTTTGGATTCCCAGCGAAGAGGCAAGTGCTCCGTTAACTCTCTCTCTCCACTTTGTTTGATTTATCCATCTCAATTAGATTGTATTATATTATATTATAGTTAGTAAAATAAGTTTACCTCCCTAGAGGTCTGTTTGTTTTCTTTCCTTTCCTTTTCCCTTCCCCTTCCTCTTTTGGGGGGGGGCTGGGAAGGGGGCCCTTGGGCCCACTGTCCCTGTCACGGGCATAGACTGGTCCAGGTAACCCCGTGACAAACATAAAATCCAATTCAAGGCCAGGGCCTTTGGAAGAAACTCACAGAGGAACTCAAGGCAGTAACCCTTTAGAGAGAAAGCTTATATCTGAAAGAGACCAGCAATATTGAGAGACCTGCTCTACGGGCAAAAACAAGGAACGTGGTTGTCAAAAATCGGTGGAATACCCAGTTGCCCCATTCTGAGGTGAGCTGGTACCTTATCTGTCATGAAGTCTGCCAGCAAAAAATAAAGCCTTGAAAATGTTTTGTACACAATAAATTCCAGAGTGTTGAGAACAGGGAAGCATTTGTCTGATGTGGCAGTGGTCTTCCTTCTCTGGATGCAGAAACCCCATAGCATGACTGATGCACAATTAGTAAGCATAGGTACCCAAATGACACTTGAATGACAGTGGCAGCCAGCTAGAAGCAGAGTTCTAGGCTGAAATTGGCAAAATCAAATAAGAATAAAAAATCACTAAGTATTATCTGTGCTCTTCCCTCACATGCTACACGATCTGATTTGATTTCCATAGCAGCAAGGAAGGACTTCAGGCAGCTTCTTGCTCTACAAGCAAGAAATATGCTGTACATTATGCCTGTGGGGCTTAGAAGTAAAAAGTTTTTCCATCAAGCATCATGCTGCACATCCCTCTGTACAAAAAGCCATAGGAGTCAATGTTTTCAAATGCATTCCACAGCTTGCCATGGCTTCAGGGCTTCCACAGATCAATAACTGAATCACAGCACTCCCAGACTTAACCTTTTTTTTTTTTTTTTTTTTCTCCATAGAATCATTTGGGATGGAAGGGACCTTTAGAGGTCACTTAGCCTAGCTCCCCTGCAATGAACAGGGATATCTACAGCTAGATCAGCCTACTCAGAGCCTGGTCCAGGCTGGCCTTGAATGTCTCCAGGGACAGGGCTTCCACCACCTCTCTGGGCAACCTGTTCCAGTGCCTCATTACCCTCGTTGTAAAACACTTCTTCCTCATATCCAGTCTATATCTCCCTTCTTTTAGTTTGAAGCCATTTCCCCTTGTTCTGTCACCATAGGCCCTGCTAAAGTGTCCTCCTTTTTATAACCCTCTTTTTAATACCAAAAGGCTACTCTCAGGTATCCCTGGAGCCTTCTCTCCTTCAGGCTGAAGATCCCTAACAGTCCCAGCCTCTCCTTGTATGAGAGGTGTTCCATTTCCTGAATCATTTTTGTGGCCCTTCTCTGGACACACTCTGAAAGGTCCATATCCCTCCTGTGTTGCAGACTCCACGTCTGGACAGAGTATTGCAGGTGAGGTCTTACCGGAGCAGAGCAGAGCAGAGGGGCAGGATCACCTCCCTCGACCTGCTGACTACACTTCTTTTAATGGCTTTCTGGGCTGCGAAGGCACATTGCAGGCTCACGTCCAGCTTGCCACTGTCACCCATTCACTTTTTCCCTTTCTCTGAACAGCATTTGCTACAGGCATATCGCTACCGTCTTTCCTTTATTTCATACGAGAACGCTCTGAGAGCCTAGTGCAGCGGCTCAGAAAGCCAAACGCAGCTATCAGACGTCCACAGAGACCATACCCAGCCCCGCGCGATGCTCCTCCCCCCTCAGGCGGCGCCCTCCCCTCCCCGCCCCTCCCCTCCCCGCCCCACCGGACGCAGGAAGGGGCGTGGCCGGGCGCACGTCGCGTGTGGTGGCGTCACTACGCTCTGCTGTAGTACGACGTGGCGTTTTCTGGCGGAGTAACTGGTAACGGTTAGGTAGGATTTTTTGTGTCGCGTTGTGAAGAGATGGGGCCTGAGTGGCTGGGGGAGTCTCCGCTGGGGGAAGGGTGCTCAGATGCTGTTCTTCGGTGCTTTGGGTTGGCCTCGGCTTGGGGATGTGAGGGCGAGAGGGGGGTAGGGGCCGAGGTTTCGTCTCGGAGGCTGCCGTGACGGGGAGCGGCCGTCTCACGTCGCGCATTGTTGTGCTGGTGGTTCCCAAAGCTTCGAGTACTTCCTTACAGAGTGTGGTCAGAGCCTAGCCCGGGGGGTACTGGGTTAGAAGTTTGATAGGAGAGCCCCTGTCAGAGAGTATGTGCTGACATTGAGCGCAAAGCCAACGGGCCTGAAGCCCTGCTGGTAGCAGCAGCTGTGAGCAGATGCTCATTCTGATGATGAGATTAGGCAGTGTTACTTCTCTAAGTTCTCAGCAGTCCTCCAGCAGCTTTAGGCTTAAAGATTTAAGTTCTGCACTCTCCAGCTCAAGAGAGACAGGGAACTACAGGAGAGGGCTCAGTGGAGGGCCTTAAAGATGATTAGGGGCCTGGAGTATCTCCTGTTTGAAGAAAGGCTGTGAGACCTGGGTCTGTTCAGTCTGGAAAAGACAGAGGGAATCTTGTCAATGCTTATAAATATCTAAAGGATGAGTGTCAAGAGGTTGGGGTCAGGCTCTTTTTGGTGGTACCCAGTGACAGGACAAGGGACAATGGGTACAGATTGGAACACAGAAAATTCTATGCAAACATAAGGAAAAGCTTTACTGTGATAGTGTCAGAGGACTGGAACAGGCTGCCCATGGAGGCTGTGGGGTCTCCTTGTCTGGAGATTTTCAGAACTTACCTGGACGCTTTTCTGTGCAACCTGCTGTAGAGAACCTGCTTTAGCAGGGTTGTTGGACTAGATGATCTCCAGGGGTCCTTTCCAATCCCTACGATTCTGTGATTTTTGTGAAGTAGGCAGCCTCTCTCTGTTTAGTAGTCTTCAATTATGTTCTTAGAATTTCTTAGAAAGTGCTGGATGCAAACTGGAACTCTTGTTTTCCTTTAGTACACTCAGAGGCACAGCTTTTCATATGTATATATATTTTTTTTTGTTGTTGTAGGCCGTGGTAGGTTCTTATGTTTATGTATCTATATACTTTTAGAAGGTGATTCCTCTTTACAGAAATTAAAGTCTAGTTAGATTGGCTTTTCAGTCATCTCAAGCCTACTCAAATTTTATAGTTAACTGCTGTTTATACTTCTGAAATGAAACAATTTTTGTTATGTGTGGCACCATGTATACTAAATCTGTCTGTCTTTACAGGCAATCATGGATCAGGTAATGCAGTTTGTGGAACCCAGCCGTCAGTTTGTTAAAGACTCCATACGACTAGTTAAAAGATGCACTAAGCCTGACAGGAAAGGTATAGTGCCCAATAAGGCAGAATACAATGCTTATTTTATCTATCATGCTTTGCATCTGTCTGCATGTTACTGATTTTGATTCATTTGTTAGGAGTATTTCTTGGATTTCATTGTGTGATGCCAACTTAAGCAGCATGAATAAATTTTCATTCTGGTTAGAATAAATCTGTATGTGTCCTTTTTTGATATGTTGTCTTGTATGTGACAGTGGTATTAAAACACGCCTTATGAAATAGGCTGAGTAGCTGAAATTAGCCATTCTGAGACAGGCAGATAATATTTTCACTGATCAGGTAAACTGGTGTGAGAAGAACTTGTACAGACTTTGAAAAGAAAGCTGCAGTAGTCAGATCTGATAGACTGCAGTCAGCTTGAGGAATATTCTGAAGGAAACTGTGCTTGTTACATGATTTTGGAGGAAATACTTCATTTTAGGATACTCTAGATAGGGTTGCCTTTTGCACTGCTGATCCAGTGCTTCATGATCTTCAGTGATTACCTGACTGAGATAGGAAGAACTTTGTTGCTGGAAATACAGAAGAAGATTTTTGGCCTGTCTGTAAGGCATTGTAGAGAGGCTATAACTATCAGCAAGATGTGAGTGGTGGTTCTTAGAGATAGTAGTTCGGATGAGATCAGTAAGGAACCTCACTTGTTTTCTAATTGGCAGGGCATTTAGGAGCTGCAGACCTCCTTAGCCCACCTCATGGTTCATGTCTTAAAATAACTGGAAGCAGCACTTAAGTGCTATAATGTTGCAGGTTACTTAAGTGGGTGTCGTCTTGTGACAAACCTAACTGTAGCTTTTCCATATTTGGTTATGTATTGGGGATTATTTTCAGGTCTTGTAGGGGTATGAAGGGATGGTGATGGAATAAATATGCCATTAATTGTTACGGGTTCTGGATATATCAAATTCTGTTTACTACTTAAACAAACAAAAAATCTGCTCTGTGATTTGTGGAACACAGCATTTTGTCTCTTAAAATATTATCTGTCTTCTGAAATAACATCTTTGTTTCTCAACTTTAATGCTTTTTTTTGCGCATGAACTGCTTCCTGTTAACACACTACTGTTTTCTGAAGAGTTATCTCCTATAGTGAACCAGAGCAAACATCTCCTGTATGCCATACATGAGGCTTCCTAGACTGAATTTTATTTTTGTATTTCCAGAATTCCAGAAGATTGCAATGGCAACAGCAATAGGCTTCGCAATAATGGGATTTATTGGCTTCTTTGTCAAATTGATCCATATCCCAATCAACAACATTATTGTGTAAGTAAATACAAAACTTATTTTTGCCAGGTTTTACATCCGTTGTTAGCAAGCCATTACAGAATTCATGTTGCTTTAAACTCTTTTGCATTTTATTTTATATATAAAATTATGCATTTTATATATAAAAATATATACGTTTATTTAAAATTTCACATTTTAGTGTGGTATGACAGGTATTTGTGAATATTCAAAGAACTTGATCATGAAATAGATAATTTATTTTGGGTTTGCATCTTAGCATGATGCAAAATATTAGATCTTCATTTGTTTAGCTTCTTTTTCAAGTATCTGCTTTGAAACTGAATGTCAAATATTTTGATTTCAAGTTCTGCAGTGTATGCATATTCATAGAACAACCACCTTGTTTAGATATTGCATACTGATACTGTTTCCAGTTTATAATATGGATATCCAAAATAAATTGCAGGAGGGTAAGATTTCTTTCTGTGGTGGTTTTGGAAGATGGCAGTGCACAGAACAAAGATGGTACTCTTTAATTTACTAAGTGACTGGTTTGATTAGAACTCTTTGCTTTCTGTGTAAGTGCATTCCATAAAATACCCTTTGGGATGGATGTTGCAGCATAAACAACTGGCAGCAAATGTACTCGCATATTAATGGCACCAGTTAAAACTTTTCATATTCTCCAGAGATGAGGTAATCCCTCTTCTAACAGTGTGATTTCTAGCCTGTGTGGAACAGGTAAAATACTATTCTGTGACTATGAAACATGGCTAACTTATGCCTCTAAGAGCTGTCCTCTAAGCAAAGTTAAATGTTTTAAAATAAGAGAAAAGCTAAAATGGTAGTAATGTTCTTCCTAACAAGGCAATGTTGGGAGTCAAAATTAGACTTCAGGTGGGATCACTTGATGTTTGGTTGGTTGAAGCTGATTACTCTGCTCTCTCAACAGAGGCGGCTGACTGCTCATCGTGAAGAATGAGACATTGTGACATTTGCTGCAAAAATTTCACAAGTGTGTAACTTGTTTGCTATTAAACAGTTTTGGGTTTGCAAACTCAGTTTGGGTTTTCAAATGTTCTTGACAACTTATTTATCTTCCAAAATGTACACAGTCATATCTGTCTACATTGCAGCTTTCTTCGTTTTTAAATAGTAGAGTGTTTCTTGTTACTTCTTTCTACTGTAATAGAGTAATTCTTGAGACATCCCTAGTCCATCCACCTGTTTAAAGCCAGGTCAGTACTGTACTTGCGCAGAGCCGTTTGGTCAGCCCACCCCTCTGCTGAGTGGGCAAGAGCTGTGCTTGTGCTCCCACGCTCGCTGATGTGATGTGGGCAGAGCTGGGAGTGATGGCAGCCAACTCACTGCCAATATAAAAGAAGCCCTTAGGGTGCACCACAAACAGGGCGTTCTTGACAGAAGGGTGCCCTTGTGTGGGGCAGGGAGGGTCCTCTCCTCTCTTCCCCTCTTCTTCTCTCTCCCCTCCTTTAAGAACTCTAGGTTGCTGCTGCCTTTTAAAATTATCATGGTGGGCACCTGTCGCAGTGGCTGGGCCAAGGCAGCAACCCAGACCAAGGGGACACAGCCTCTCTGGGCTCATGTAGGCACTCAGATGGACAACCCGAGGGGTGATGTGGCAGTACCAGACTGTTGACTGTGGGGAGCTCTGGAATCTGGAGGTCCCCCTGGGTCCACAGGGGGAGGAGGCTGTCACTGGGTGCAGGTGTGGCCTGCTTGAGTAGATGGCCAGGCTGCAGCAAGAAATCAGCAGCCTGGAGGGGCTTCTGGGAATCTGAGGGAGACAGACAGGAGGAGGTGTGAACCTACACCTACTACAGCGCCCCCTCCTAAGTCCCTGCAAGGGGAAGTAGCCAATCCAGCTGCTGACCTGCAGGACGGAGGGCTTGACAACCCACAAGAGGAAAGGAGCTGAACTCTCATCTCTGCTCAGAGCAGAAGGAGGCATCTGCCCCCAACACCCACAGTGCTACCAATTCCTGCAGTGTCCGTGGGTAATAGATTTGAGGCTCTTGGGCTGGAAAGGGATGAGGGTCTGGAACGCAGTCAGAACCCAGCCCCTGAGAAGCACATTGAGAATGCAGGAAGTAACAAACATAGAGAGCGGGGCCAGTCAGGGCACTGCATCAATACCAGTGCCACCATAAAAGGGCGGAGAGCCTTAGCAACTGGGGGCTCCTTGCTGAGTGGCACTGAGGCTCCCATTTGCTGCCTGGGTAACCTCTCCAGAGAGATGAATTGTCTTCCAGAGGTATGTGTTAAGAGACATTGGGAAGGCTCTTCCACAGCTCATTAAACTGGAAGACTACTGTCCACTTATTGTTATGCAGGCTGGGTCCCAGGATGCTGTGATGAGGAAACTGAAGATAGTTAAAATGGACTTTGCATCCCTTAGAAAGACGTTAAAGGGATCAGGGGTGCAGGTAGTGTTCTTCTCTGTCCTCCTGATGGGTAGCTGGGACCTGGAAAGGAGGAGGAGAATGTGTAAGGTAAATAACTGGCTGAGGGGGTGGTGTCTTGATCAAAGCCTTGGGTATTTTATCTTTGGCAGGCCTTTGAGTAATCAGGTACGTGGGCTTCTGATGGACTCAGCAAATGGGGCAAAAGTGTTCTGGGGAGCAAGCTTTTTGGATTGGTTGCCAGGGAGGGGAGTTAGATGTGACAGAGAAGGCCTGGGAGATGTTGTCACTGTTGTCACTGTTGGAGATTGCAGGGAAAGACCTCTGAGATGTCCCATAGGATCGTGTGAGGGCTTCTCAGAGAAGATGATAATGTTGCCAATACCCTGTCCAAAATCTTGCATCCCTCTAGGGGTAAATGTACCTGCTGCTTCCCTAAAGTGCCTGTATACCAACGCGTGCAGCATAAGAAATAAACAGGATGAGCTGGAGATCTGTGTAGGGTCACAGGGCTGTGATCTCATTACAGTCACTGAGATGTGGTAGGGCAGCTCGCATGACTGGAATGCTGTCACAGAGAGCTTTGTCCTTTTTAGGAAAGACAGGCTGGGGAAGCGAGGTGGAGGAGTTGCCCTTTATGTGAGAGAGCAACTAGAATGTTTTGAGCTCCACCTGGGGGAAGATGGAGAACGTGTGGAGAGTGTGGGTGAGAATTAAGGGGCGGGCTGATATGGGTGACACTGCTGTGGGGGTGTACTACAGGTCACCACATCAGGAGGATGAAGTTGATGAAGCTTTCTACAAGCAGCTGGAAGTAGTCTTGCAACCCCAGGCACTGGTTCACATGGAGGACTTTAATCATCCAGATATCTGTTGGGTAAGCAACATGGCTAGGCACACATGATCCAGAGGGTTCCTGCAATGCACTGAAGATAATTTTCTGATGCAGGTGGTGGAGGAGCCAACAAGGTAGGGATGCTTCTGGACTTTGCTCTTACCAACAGAGGTGGGCGTGTTAGTTTTGTGAAGGTTGGGAGCAGCTTGGTATGCAGTAATCATGAGATGGTGGAGTTCAAGATCTTGAGTGGAAGAAGCAAGGCAAAAAGTAGAATTGGCTCTCTGAAAGTCCAGGGTAGCAACTTTGACTTTTTCCGGGGCCTACTTGGAGGTATCTCATGGGCTAGAGTGTAAGGGGGCCCATGGGAGCTGGGCAGCATTTAAACAGCACTTCTTCCAAGCTCAGGATTGGTGCATTCCTAAGGGTAGGAAACTGGGGAAGGGAGGTGGAGACCTTGCATGGATGAACAAGGAGCTCATGGATAAGATCAAAGGGAGGAAGGTCTATGAAATGTGGAAAAAGGGTCTGTCCTCTTGGCAGAAGTATAGGAGTGTTGTCACGGCCTGCAGGGTTGTGATGAGGAAGGCTAAAGCCCACCTGAAGCTGAAGCTGGCAAAGAAGATAAAGGTTAACAAGAAGGATTTTTTTAAGTACGTCAACAGAAAAAGGAAGACTAGGGATAATGTGGGTCTTCTGCTGAATGAGGGGGGTGTCCTGGTGATGGGGGATGCTGAAAATGCAGAGATGCTGAACGCCTTCTTTGCTTTGGTCTTTGCTTCAAAGACTCCCCCTTGGGACTTCTGGACCGTGGAGCAAAGAAAGAGAGTCTGGAAGATGGAGATGTCCCCTCTGGTTGAGGAGGGGGTGGTCCTGGAGCATCTGGGTGGAATCAGTGTACACAAATCCGTGGGCCTTGATGGGATGCATCCACATGTGCTGAGGGAGCTAGCAGAGGTGACTGCCAAACCACTCTCTATCGTCTTTGACAGGTCTTGGAGAACAGGAGAGGTGCCTGAAGACTGGAGGATAGCCAATGTCACTCAGGTTTTCAAAAAGGGCAAGAAGGAAAATCTGGGAAACCACAGGCCAGTCATTCTCACCTCTGTCCCTGGAAAGGTGATGGAGCAGCTTGTTCTGGATGCCATCTCCAGGCAATTGGAAGAGAAAAAGGTTAGCAGCAGTAGTCAGCATGGATTCACCAAGGGCAAATAGTGCTCAACCAACCTTGTAGCCTTCTATGATGACATCACTGGCTGGGCGGATGGGGGGAGAGCAGTCGATGCTGTCTACCTTGACTTCAGCAAGACTTTTTATACTGTCTCACGTGACGTCCTGATAATGAAGATGAGAAAGTGTGGGATAGATGAGTGGATGGTAAGGTGGGCTGAGAACTGGCTTACCTCAGAGGGTGGTGATCAGCAGTGCAAAGTCCAACTGGAGACCTGCGACTAGCAGTGTTCCCCGGGGGTCAATGCTGAGTCCAGTCTTGTTCAGTATCTTCACTGACAACCTCAACAAGGGGATAGTGTCCACCCTCAGCAAGTATGGTGACAATACGAAGTTGGGAGGAGTAGCTGACATGCCAGAAGGCTGTGCTGCCATTCAGCAAGACCTGGACAAGCTGGAGAGCTGGGCAGTAAGAAACCAGATGAGGTTTAACAAAAGCAAGTGTAGAGTCTTGCACCTAGGAAAGAGTAACATCATGTATCAGTACAGGTTGGGGGATAACCTGAAGAGGAGCTCTGCGGAGAAGGACCTGGGTGTCCTGGTGGACAACAGGTTGGCCATGAGCCAGAAGTGTGCCCTAGTGGCCAAGAAGGCCAATGGGATCCTGGGGTGTATTAGGAGGAGCGTGGCCAGCAGGTCAAGGGAGGTGATCCTCTCCCTCTACTCTGCCCTGGCCAGGCCTCACCTGGAGTACTGTATCCAGTTCTGGTCTCCCTGGTACAAAAAAGATAGGCATCTCATGGAAAGAGTCCAGCAAAGGTCCACAAAGATGATAAAGGCCGTGGAGCATCTCTCCTATGGGGTGGCCTGAGTCTGTTCAGCCTTGAGAAAAAAAGACTGAGAGGGGGATCTTATTAATGTTTATAAATATCATAAGTGTGGGAGACAAAGTGACATGGCCAACCTCTTTTCAGTGGTCTGTGGGGACAGAACAAGGGGAGATGGCCACAAACTTGAGCATAGGAAGTTCCGCACCAATATTTGAAAGAACTACTTCACAGTGAGGGTCACAGAGCACTGGAATGGGCTTCTCAGGGAGGTTGTGGAATCTCCTTCTCTGGAAATATTCAAGACCCATCTGGATGCCTACCTGTGCAGCCTGCTGTAGGGAGCCTTCTTTGGCAGGGGGATTGGACTCAATGATCTCTGGAGGTCCCTTCCAACCCCTACAATTCTGTGATTCTCAAAAGGTTGCTCAGGGCTTTGTCTGGCTGTCTCTTGAAAAACTCAAGAGTGAAAATTGTATACTGACTTCAGAAACTGTTTCAATCTTTAATTCTCCTTTTAGGAAATGGCATTGTTCCAACATGTAGTATTATAAAAGTCTCTGCATGTATTGAGAACTAGAAATTTCAATTATTAAATGATTGAATACTTAGATTTTAAAATGAGGCCTATAAAAATAGGTAGATGCAATGCTCTTGCTCTTCAGATTGAGAAAAACTTCTATTTTTCTTGTATTGCAAGAAACCTCTTTCACTCCAAAAAGCTTACTGGAAATAATTGATAATTGTAGAAGTCACAGTGCTACTTTGTATTACAGATTTTTAAATCGCTTAATGCTGTGAAATCTGATGCTGGAATTACAGCAAAACCAAAGCTGCTTTAGTGGATACACTTGCCATACAAGTAGAAATTTTCAGCTGTTACTCTTTTTGAGAAAAGTTCACTAGCACCTATGTATGTTTAGAAATAGGGTCAGAAAATAATTATGCTTCATGCCATAACCATTTCATAATGAAGTTATACTCTGTGCAACTATATACAGTTTCCTTTTGACAAAATGGGGAAAAATAGTTTGGTATTGGAATAAAATACATCTAAACTAAACAGGTTAGCAGTTTATTTACATATGCTTCTGTTTGTGGTTATACAGGGTGGCAGCATGTCTTCTGACCAAATAGTGTGAGATACCAGAATGATAATCTCAGTTCCTCAATTTGGTCTTAAAATGACTTTTCTTTTATATATGTTTTTTATTTAGTACCTAAAATGTGTGCATACTTATTCCCTTAGGAACAGTTTTATTGTCTCAATTCAGTGAGAATTATAGTAATCTACCGTAATTTCAGTTTAATTAGAAAAGGCAGCTGTAGCTCATCTTAAATTTTGATTGCCATTGTCCACAGCAAAGGCTCGTCCGACTTGATGGTCACAATACCTATGACAACTCTGGGATTGGAGGTATTGATGAGTGTTCTGAACTTCAGGACCTGCAAAAAATAAGAAAGAAACTTAGTGGTACACTTGAAACAGAAGTGTTTATAAAAGCTTTTTTGTATACCCATTTATTGTTGTAAAGACTGCTAGTCCCATAAGGAATGAATAAAACAGCTAAGTACGTCTAAGCCAGACAGAAAATATCTAAAATAGCTATAGTAAACATTAATTAGTAGTCTTGTACTAGCCTATACTATCAGATGACCTGTAGAACTAATATTTAATCCCCAAATGATCATTTTGAATTTACAGAAATTATTACAAAAGCACACTGTTGAATGTTCCCCAGAGTTTCACATCTGTAAATTTGTATTTCATTTGCTCAGCTCAATAACCAGTTCTAGGCAAGGTATTTCAAGTCAAATGTGGGAAAGAATTTTACTGTAGTTCTAAACATGGGACTTGCTTTAGTTCAGCAGCAAGCCTGTATTCTCTCAAAACATGAATACAGGTAGAGCGAAGGCCAGCAGTTATGTGAGATTATTTAACAGCTTCTGCTTTGAATTAAAGAGCTTGCATCTTCTGTTGCAGTAAGTGTCCATATACATCAGAAAACAAATCACTAATGTCAGTTCTAGGAGAGCTTAAAAGTGTTAGCAGTCATTACTGATGATAATTATTCATGAAGCTTTAAACAATAGTTCTGTATCATTTTAGCTGACACTTCAAGGGTTGTGTATAGACTTACTGAAAGTTGAGACCAAAGATGAAAGATAGTCAAAAACAAAAATACATTTTAACCTAAATTTCCTCACTTTTGGAGATAATTTGTTAGCATTTTTCAAATATGTGAACTTTCTGAAAGGCATAGTAAGACTAGTCAGTTCTCTGTTAGTCTTTGCTTGTATAAAATTTTGAAGAAAGAACTCCAAGACCATCCTTTCAGTCTGTAAAACAAGCCAAATGACAAGTGCCAGGTGGTGATCAAGAAGTGTGCAAAGCAACATATTAAATTCTTTCTGGAGCTTATACAGAAGACAGATAAACATTCCAATTGTGAACATGAAGGTGGGCTCTAATAAATGCATATTTAGTCATTCAGTGCATGTTAGACTGTCCACCAGTTGCTGTAAGCTACCCGAGGGGAGCTGATTTTGCCAGCATGCATGGCATAAAAATGAGGAGCGGTCAGATAAAAGGCAGAACACTGAACAAATTTTATATCCCAAGCCAAATCTGCAGTTGTTCCTGCTCACACGGATTATGAGCCTAAAACACAATGAAGAAACGGTTTCATCTGCTAGCTATAATGGTTGGAAGGAAAGAATAATATCTGAGTTTCACTTCCGCTTTAAACAGAAGATTTCTAGCATTTGAGTATCCTGGGAGTTTGCAGCATAACTGTAATGCAGTGCAGAAGATCAAGAAAAAATAAAATAGTACTGTACTTGATGATTATGCACCTAAAATAAAGCTGCTGTATCCTGTCAGGATGATTTTGGACACACAACAATTCTAGACAGGGTTCTCAACAAATGGCAGGACAAAAGAGTTGTGGTGTTTGCCTCTGGAAGAGAGAGCAGAGGCTGATGAAGCTGTGCCTTGCTACAAGTGGTGCACAGGGTAAGGTTGCCAGAGAAGACAGATTTCACACCTCAGAGGCAAGCAGGTCATTTAAGAAAGCTGAAGTAACACGTGGAGAGAGTTCCCTGTGTAAAAATAGTATTGATTTAGAACAGGAGAACTCCTGTTCTAAATCCTGCCTGGAAAAAAAATATTTGTTAACACATAAATTAGCAATTTTTTGTTACTGCATACTCAAAGGGAAGAAAATCCCCAAACGTTATGGATAAACTTTTTTTTTTTTTTTTTTTAAATAAACCCACTCATTTTGTATCATTTATTGCTTTTTGCTCAATATTATCAGAATAATTCTTACTGTTTTGACTTTGCATCTGAAATAACGGCTTTGTAGAAGGCAAGAATTAAGAACAACGTGGCAGCTTAATGAAATAAGGCAGTACTTCCTCATGCATGAAATGAAGGGAAAATCTTGTTTGCTTTATTTTAATAAAACGTTCTTGCCCACTAGGTGGAGACTTTTAGCTTTCTCTACCAGATTTTTTTCTGTATGTAGAACAGTCTGAAATGCTGAAATGAAAAATGCAAAGACTTGTCGACGGTTTATGGGCTGGTTTGGCCTGGTTCCGTGACTAGCGGGGTGGAGGGATTTCGCAAAATCTGCACCTCCGGAAAAGGGAAACAGGGGACCCCAAAATAATTAAAAACAGTGGCACGATCTGGGGAGAAACAAACTAATTTACTAAATATAGTATCGGAATGCAAGATAACACACTATAATACAATATAACTAGAATTGAAGCTAATAAATCAAATATAATGAGAGAGAGATTGTCTAAAAGCTGGGTAGGCCTCACCATAACACTGAGGCGAGATGCGCAGTCCAGTTGAGCAGAGAGGGAGTCCGACAAAGAAGAAGCCCAGTCAGATGACCTACCAAGGCCTTATATCTGTTCCCTCAAGCAGAAACAATAACAATACAGCGAACAGGCTTCTCGAGAACGTAGTTCTTTTCTTCAGGGATAAGTACCCAGAACACTTTAACTCCCAGTGCATGACATGATGTTATGATGTGGAATACTGATAACCAAAAATCATAAAACCATGACACTCTCTTNTCTTGCCCACTAGGTGGAGATTTTTAGCTTTCTCTCAGATTTTTTTTCTGCACATGGATCAGTTTGAAATGCTGAAGTGAAAAATGCAAAGACAATTTAAAAAGTACTGTTGATTCACATGGCTCAAATGGACAAATTCCAATTATTTAGTTTCACAACCAGGCAACATTTCCACTAACATAATTAAAAATGTATTATTTCCATGCAATAATAATAATAAAAAAAACAGTAACCAATGTGAAAATATGTTTAAACCAGTAAAGGAAATAACAGGATGTACATAAGTACTGCTTCCAGGAAAACTTCCTGCTGTGTCAGGCACTATGAGGTGAAGTTTACAAAGTCAAAAAAGTGAGAAGTTCTACCACTTCATACTTCATGCATTCCTTTTCTTTTTTAATAGCTTTCAGCATGCCTTGTTAAGTCCTAGCAAGAGCTTATGCCTTGGAAAAAAACTATTATAACAAAAAAATCATAGAATTGCTCATGTTGGAAAAGACCTTAATGATCATCAACTCTAACCACAACCTAACCGTACTACCCTAACTCTAACAACCCTCTGCTAAATCATGTCCCTGAGCACCACATCCAAACGGTTTTTAAACTCATTCAGGGATGGTGACTCAACCACCTCCCTGGGGACCCTATTCCAGTGCTTAACAACCCTTTCTGTAAGGAAGTTTTTCCAGATATCCAACCTAAACTTACCCTGGCACAACTTGAGGCCATTTCCCCTCATCCTGTCACCAGTGAGAAGAGACCAGCACCACTCTCGCTGTAAACACCTTTCAGGTATTGGAAGAGAGCAATAAGGTCTCCC
Source organism: Pavo muticus (assembly GCA_016647715.1). Lineage (NCBI taxonomy): Eukaryota > Metazoa > Chordata > Aves > Galliformes > Phasianidae > Pavo > Pavo muticus. Next base: position 136,789 of record JACDJE010000714.1, read on the forward strand.
GTCAGCCTCCTCTTCCCCAGACTAAACAGCCCCAGTTCCTTCAGTCACTCCTCATAGGACATATTCTCCAAGCCCTTCACCAGCCTTGTTGCCCTTCTTTGGACCTGCTCCAGCGCCTCAATGTCCTTTTTGTATTGAGGTGCAGCATCTCATGCACGGACTCAGATGTGAATGATCCAAATTGTTTATCACAAGTTCTCATATCACTTACATACATTCACAAGTTTCCTTTTTTAGCCTTCCCATCCACCCTTACAACTTTCCCATTTACCTTCACATGTCAACAGAGTATTCTACAAACACTCCTTAACCGTGGACACGGGCGCTTATCCAATCAGAGCCATGAGCCGTTCCTTTTGCTTCTTCTTTTCTTCTAGAGGTGTCCTTGGTTCTCATGCTGTTTATCTTGCTTCACATCTGCTGCACTGAATAGTTTCTCTGGTTGGAGATCCCTCCCTTGTGGAGTCCTTCTGTGAGCCTAGATCTTCAGAGACGGGTGAGCATGCTTACTTTCCTACGAAATACCATCCTATCTGTGCTGGTCCCTTTGTTGTTATGTTTTTGTATCGCCCTTCCAACACACTAATCTCTCCGATTATAACAATCCCATTTGAGGAGTCTGTTGGGTGGGTCTCCTGGTTATGGGGAGGAGCTTGGCCCCTTCCAACTTCCGGATATTGCACCTGATCCGAAGGCACTCTGTCTCCCCTAGATCAGCCACCAATTGGGCAGCCTGTTGAATAATGGCCTCTGAGGTGACTAAGGGGTTCAGTATGGACACCAGTGTGCCATACTGGTGGGGAGAAGCTTGTTGTAATATGAGATCCCTCATCCCCACTGAAAACTTAACCAAGTCTGGACTCTCAAAGGCATCGTCATATATTGCCTCCTTCATTCCTAATTCCTTAATATAATTTTGGAGATCCTCCATTAAGGTCCATAGACCCGTATTTATCAGAACATCACTTCTGTTGGGCCACATGAGTCTAATGTTGCCATTAGCCATTGAATTTGGGAATGGTTTTCATCATGATGTATCACAGAGGCATACAGCCTCTGTCTGAGAGATGGATGTGTGGTAATGGATGCCAGTTTAGAGATCTCAGGCCCATTAATTACCACACTTTCGGCCCCCATGTCCAATAATCTCAACAGCCAAGCTGGTATGCTTTCTTGTGGTCTTTGCTTAAATTGTTTTAACAAATCCATGAGCTCAGCAGCTGTGTATGGGCGTGCCGTTACGTGTAATGTGGTCTGTGGAGGGGGCCACTCTTCAGGTGCCAACCCTGCTAGTCTGTCTTGGATTTTCTTTGTCTTCTGAGTTATTACTGGCCTTAGTTCTAGAGGATCTGAGGTTCCCAGATCCTCCAATTTACTTTTAGCTTGCTTGGCCTTCTTGGGTTCAACTAGGATCCAAGGATCCTGCTGATCTAAGTCCTCTTCCCCTTCTAGTAATATGGCTCTTAATTTCAAAGGGAAAATTCCACTTAAAGGTGGGGCAGCTTGCCCCATCAAGGATGTAATTTTATTTTCCTGTTGTCTAATATGAGCTTTCAAAAGCTCATTTTCATCTTTTAAGTCTTCTCCTGAGGAATGATATGGATTTGTAGTGAGAAGCAGCAGCCATGCCACTAGTAGATGCTGCTACTGCTCTTTCCTCGGTTGTCAAAAGATTTTGTCCTAATTTATTCAGGAAATCAGCCATTTTTGACAGGGATTTAATAATGGGAGCATTGTCCCTTATATGTCCCCATTCTTCAATAATCTGAGCAGCACTTAGCCATGAGGAACCTAGAAATCCCGGGGTTTCCCCCAGGAGTTCCTCTTTTGGTGTATTTGGGGTCCCAGTGACCATCCAACATGTAATTTTTATAAAATAATCAATCATAAATAAGTCCCTTCCTGGCTCACCAGATGTAGCAGTGAGGCAGATCAATATGATGGGAGAATTGGCACGATAGAAAGGTGCTATAAAGGAAGGGAAAAAGATTGCTTACCCATATCTGAACATTCCAGGTTTGCAGGGGAAAGCTCCTCCAGAGAGAGATCTCCAGAAAGAGATACTTCCCCCAGTGGTAGTCAGCCCTTAAATGGGGTCTAAGAGAGGTGGAGCCAGGCTCCACCCCTTCTAGTTGTGAGTGGTAGATTGTGTTTTTGCAGTGGAAATTTGCAGTATTTCTGTATGAAGTGTAGGATAAGTTGTTTTTCACTAAGAAAGATGCTGAACAGAGTAAAGTTGAGACTGGGGCATTCTGAATTGGCACAGGCACTAGGTAAGGTAATTATATAGGGTAGGGGAGAGTCTGGTACAGGACAAAACGAGTGTGCTAATTTTGAAAATATTGTCCCCCTATTGCCATAAAAAGTACAGAACATACCTAAGAACAATGGGTTGGTAACAGGCATTGTATGGAAATGTATTGTAGCAACAGCGTTGGAAGACTGTGAGCCTGAGACGCTCAACCAGTGAGTGCCAGGAAAGGCATTACCTGTGTTGGACCCAGGGTATATAACGGAATGGATTTCACTGACTAGTGGCACAATTTCACCCTTGTCACTAGGGAGTATGTGCCCCTTATTGCAATAATGAATAAACTGCTCTTCACAGAGATCTTTGCCTGATTAGAAATTCTTATCTTGAGCATGTTTCTCACATGGTCACACAAGGTGAATTGCCTTCACCTGTGCTCCCAGAGCTGACCCGGTCCTTTCCCCAGGTGATCAATTAGTGATTCAGGCCATGACTCAACAGTTCCCATGCAGCCTCCATGTGTTCTGCAGAAACACTAACACCCAATGTCACGTTACTCCTCAATAAAGTTGTTCACGGTGTAGTGGACTAGTAATCATTGTTCATTTGACTGCACTGTATTATTTAAGGTTCTTTCAGTAGAAGAGAACTTACTTTAAGATTGAATATACATCTTAAAAGCTGCCCTTAAGCAGGACTTGAGAGAGGCATATATAGAGAAGAAATTTCTTAGTATATGTATGTGGCAGAAGCAAACCATGTCATTAATTTGAAAGGCTTAATTGAATGAGCAGGCCTTCTGTTATTTGTACATCTGTAACAGAACCACGGAGGACTTGGGGACACTGGGGGTCATCTAATGGTCGTTTTGGAAGGAGTTCATGTGAGGCAAGTACTTCCTTAACCAGGAGCAGATTTGGTAACAGCAGTGAATTTGTTGTGAGAAGGGCAGAGCAGCCATACCTGGTGTCTTTATCCAAAGACAGTGAGGCAAATGGAAGCCTTCTGGAACCCCGTGGCCCCCAGTAATACCACTCCGTGGGATTTCAGCAACAATTCAGGGTCCTACTGCTGTGGAGTGAGAAGTGTTTGACATCAATACACCCCCACAATGAGCATATCACAGAGGTATTGTGATAGCAACAGTATGCTGCCTTTTCTCAGCCATGTGTTTTGTTTAGTTTCTGAAATATGAAAGTTATACTTTGCTGATTTCCATTACTCAGAACAGAAATAGTTACAGGAATACAAGAAGATTGCCACTCCTGCTATGAATGGTTGGAATTTCAAAATAATTAAATATTAATTAAAATCCTTATTACAAGGAATGTAATTCTCTTCCCCCTAAGCCAGTGATGCATCAAAATGATAGAAAATTAAGATCAATAAGCTGAAAGACAAGTTAAATTAAAATATCGAATTACCATTTGGTATCCTATTACAGTTTATCTGGAGAGGATTTCCCTCAAGTTCTTTCAGTAGCAAAAATCTGCATTTAAATAGGATGCATTAGTAATGCATGAGCTGGTGCTTTGCAGGTCACCATGTGTCCGCATGTTTATTTTTATTTAAAAATAAAATAAAATTAAAAAAAATAGTTGATAGCCTGATTTTCCTTTCATTTCCTTACACTCAAAATTGGTTCTTCGATCTCCGTGCAGTGGGAACTGCAGAATGGTAAGTTACAAATAGCTGGAATTTACAATAAAAAGTCCGGTAATAAGCTGACTGAGGACTGTTTCACTATGTTAAATGTAAAGCCAGGCTATGACATGATGTAAAAAATTTGGTTTAACCAGCAAAAAAGAAAGGCAAAGTGTGTACTTCATTTTTGAAGCATTCCAGTTAAGTTTGTACGATGTCTATCATTTTAGCTCTGAAGGCCTGTAGGAATGACAGGTCCTATTACTAGTAGAACTAGAGCACTGATGTTGTGGTTTTGTGATTTTTTGTTGTCAGTATTCCACATCAGAACATCATGTGAACCAGTGGGAGTTAAAGAATTAATGTTCTGGTTCTTTTTACTGCCTTTTATGGGCATTTGAGTATTCGGATGGGAGGGAAAGGGTGGCATTCCAGGAGGACTTGGTGCGAAGAGGAAGATAGGCGGAGCTCCGGACAGGACCCCAGCGTCTCTCCCTCTGGGCCCGGCTCAGCTCGCGGTGGCGAAGGGCACGTGCTTCCCTTGCACTATCGTGGTTTGACTCGCACTTTGGGTACTCTTGTCTCTCTCATTTTGTTTGATTTTGTTGGATTTAGTAAAGTACCATTCCTCCTCAGATCATTGCCGGTGTGTTCCGTTCCTTTTGTTAAACCCACCTACTAGCTCTCTGCCCTTCCCCCTCTACCGGAGTGTGCGTGCCGTAGTGCACCTTGCTGTGGGGCCGGGGTCTCCTGGGTCGCATGGCAAACTGCGAGTACCCCTTTTTTTTTTCTTTTTCTTTGCTCCTTTGTCTCTCTCTCTTTTTCTTTTTTTTTTTTTTTCCCGTGCCTGTGTCCCCCCTCCCATCATGGACTTAGATCTAGAGATAACTCCTTGACAACTGAAAAAAATAAAACAGAGCTTCAGTTTCACAGTAACTACTGCAAAATAACTGGTTGCTGTTTTGGTCCTTTTCTGTTTTGTGTTGTGAGATGAATTCCAATATGCTCGAAGTTAAGCAGGCATGTAGATGGCCAGTTTGGCCTAGGGTTTAGGTGGAAAAAGAAAGTGCATGGCCACTGGAAGCAAGGTTAGGCAACATGGAAAGACTACAGGGATGCTGTTAAGCTTCACAGGGAGAAAATTCATGCAGCCAAAGATCAGTTTGAGTTGAAGTAGTGAATACTGTGGGGGACAATAAAAGTTTTTTTTGTTGTTGTTTGTTTGTTTGTTTGTTTGTTTGTTTTTTGTTTTTTGTTTTTTAATATGTGAGTAACAAAAGGAGGACCAGAGAGAACACTGGTTGATGAGAATGGTCATTCTGCAAACAGTGGCATAGAGAAAGCAGAAACATTTAATGCCTTCTTTGCCTATGTCTTCAACACAGATGATGAGCTCTGGGACCTCAGGTGCATCAAACTGGAGGACATTGTTACTGAAGTAACAATCAAATCCCAAGCAACTCCGAACTTGTGTGGGCTTTGCTATTCCACCTGGATACATGAAAATCCATGTGGCCCGACTGGATTCATCTCAGGGTACTCAGAGCTGGCCAGTGTCATTGCAAGAACTCTCTCAATTATTTTTCAATTGTCTTGGGGTCTCAGTTGACATCCAGCTGACCAAGGGGAGCTAGTGGATGTAATCTTTGGGGATTTCAGCAAAGCTTTCGATACTGTTTCTCACAGTAGCCTTCTGGACAAAATGTCCAGCATACAGCAAGACAAAAACAAAATATGATGCATGAGCAATTGGCTGACAGCTGGAGCAAAGACAGGTTATACTAAATGGGATTACATCAGGCTGGCAGCTGGTTACTAGCAGGGCTCCCCAGGGCTCCATTTTAGGATCTGTTCTCTTTAATGCTTTCATAAATAACTTAGATGACCAGAAGGTATTTTGAGCAAGTTTGTTGATGATACTAAACTGGGAGGAGCTACTGACTCCATCAAAGGTGGAGAGGCCTTGCAGAGAGATCTAGACAAATTAGAGAGCTGGGCAGTCACCAACTGCATGAAGTTTAATAAGATGTACTGGATTCTGCACCTTGGAAGGGGCAACCCTGGCTATACATATAGACTGGGGGATGTTGCACTGAAGAACAGCCCTGCTGTAAGGGATTTGGGGATTTTGGTTGACAGGAAGTTGAACATGAGTCAACAGCGTGCCCAGGCAGGAAGGCCAAGTCTAACCTGGGGTGTATCAAACGCTGCCAGTTAAGAGAACTGATTGTCCCTCTCTTCACTGCACTTCTGCAGCCTCACCTTGAATACTGTGTGCAGTTTTGGGCACCACAGTACAAAAAGAACATAAAGCTATTAGACAGTGTCCAGAGGATAGCTACTAAGACAAGGGTCTAGAGGAGATGATGTATGAGGAGTGGCTGAGATCCCTCGGTTTGTTCAGTCTGGAGAAGTGGAGACTGAGGGGAGACCTCATTGCAGCTTACAGTTTCCTCATGAGGGGGAGTGGAGGGGCAGGCACTGATCTCTCTCTGGTGACCAGTGATAGAACCCCAGGGAATGGCATGAAGCTGCAAGAGGGGAGTTTCAAGTTGCATATCAGGAAAAGGTTCTTCACCAACATGGTGGTCAGGCACTGGAACAGAGTCTCCTAGGAAGTGGTTATGGGACCGAGCTTGCCAGAGTTCAAGAAGCATCTGGACAATGTTCTCAGTCATATAGTCTGATTTTTAGGTGGTCCTGTGTGGAACCAGGAGTTGGATGATCCTTATGGGTCCCTTCCAACTTAGGATATTCTATGATTCTATGATTTCATGAACAACGCTGTTGTTTTGAGGAAAAGGGGCAAGAATGACATCAAGATGTGCCACCACGATCTACATTGTTCCATACAGTGTTCCACAGCACACAATGTGCTATCATGCTGCCATGCTTAGGGACACTGCTGAATCGCAATGAGATGGCAATCTGGTATGGTACTGAAACCTGAGATAGCTGAAAGCAGCAGTGTGCTGTCCTGGCACTTGTCTCTGAAGCTCCAGCTTGGCATGACTGCAGAGAACCTATAAGCACTTGCTGTTTGGAGAGCAGTTACGCTGCCCAGTTGATGCAGTGCCCCTAGCAGTGAAATCTAATGAGTGTGTTAGAGACAGAAGATAGCTGCAGTGATGACCACATGCAGAGAACACTGACCTTCCCTCTGCATTCCTCACGATCCTGTTGTGGCAGACAGGGATGAGAAAGGAGAAGGAAGGAGAAACAATCTTTTCCCAGCACAAAGTTCCGGGCCAGCAGATGGTCGTGCCCATGCACCCATACTTCAGAACTCTGCAGTATGTAAGCTTTCAGCACACCAGGTCTGATCCTGATCAACATCTTGCCTCTAGCTAAAGGCATTTCCTAGCAGTTCACAACAACATGAAAACCCACCCTTTCGTAAGCCAATCTGTCCTTCAGCAAGTTTGTAAGTGTGATCCTAGTCAATCAAAACACACAGTTAGTTGTTTATCTCTTCTATTCTTTGGAAGTCTGATAAATCTGGTCACATTTAGATCCATTAATGAAGAAGAACAGGCAGTAAGAGAGGATTTTAAAACACATGGATGATGTATAGTCAGCTTCTGTGTGGCACCGTTGTCCCACCACTTGTAAAGATATTTGTACAGATATAGCAATTTCTCCTGTAATGCTCAAACTGGGCATGTGGCTGTCTCAAGCCAGGTGGGTATTTGCTCAGGAAATACTGACACGGTGTGGGCTATGTGAGGATCCTGAATGCGCTCCCCACAGCAGCTCAGCACAAGGTCCCAGCACTGCACAGCACCCTCAGCTAGCTGCTCTGAGACCACCTGTGGGAATACAAGAAAAACTGTACAGAGCAGCAGCTGTGGAGCAAGATAAACAGCATGAGAACCAAGGACACCTCTAGAAGAAGAGAAAAAGCAAAAGGAACGGCTCATGGCTCTGATTGGATAAGCACCCGCGTGCGCAGTTAAGGAGTGTTTGTAGAATACTCTGTTGACATGTGAAGGTGGATGGGAAAGAAAAAAAAAAAAAAAAAAAGAAAACTTGTGAATGTATATAAGTGATGTGAGAACTTGTAATAAATGATTTGGATCGTTCACATCTGAGTCCGTGCATCAGACGCTGCAAAATGGCGCCCATTGCGTGGAGCAAATCAAGCCGAGGCTGAGCGAGCCCCGTCCGGCAGCGCTGCCCGACTGAACTTTGGAGAGATTGTTTCGTGCGCGCCCGTACCTTTCTGCAGGACAGAAGGTGAGCAGTCGGGAACTCTGGGGAGTTCCCTAACGAAGGAGCAACAAGTACATCTTGAAGTATTAAGGTTAGTTTTAAAGTTTCAGAATCAGCCTGTATCTACTTCAGCATTAGCTACTGTTCCCAAATGGATAAGCAGAAATGTCCCTGAATTTCCAGAAACTGGGTTCTCTCTTGATGGAGAGCTTTGGGACAAAATTGGCACAAAACTCTGGGAGGCTTCTATTACTAAAGACAGAACAGCTGCTAAACTTTTATCTGTTTGGCGCCAAATAATGGAAGGGCTTAAACAAATTCGACAAGGAAGAATTTCTTCCCATTATTCTCCATCGCCCCCCCTCCCACCCTCGCCGGTGTGCGGAAAGCAGCCCCTGCCCGCATTTGATCCGCGGCTCCGACCCCACCCCCGGCCAGGGAGAAGAGAAATCGCGACCCCTCCCCGCGTGCCCGCCCTCCGCTCCGCCCCCGACGCTCGCCGCACCGCCCCTGCCCTCCGGCGCAGCTACGTCGCGTGCTGCTGCGTCTCTGCAGCCCGTATGTAACTTGTTTAAAATCAAGGACGGACCGGAAGCGGAGGATCTTTTTGATCCTGGTCCAGTAGATCCGGAAGACGAACCGAACGTTTTCCCTCCTGATGATAATTTGAAGGGAGCGGGAAAGAAAAATTTTTCTACAGCGTACTACGGTGCTTTAGGGCAGCGCAGAAAAGAAGCAATATTACGGGGTGATGCTGATGCGTTTCAAGCCTTTCCTGTGTTTTATCATGCAAATCAGCCCTCCCAGTGGGAATCCCTGCCTTATGAGGCAGCGAAGGAGCTGAGAGCTTATGGAATTCAGTCTGCCTTTACATATAATCTTTTGGTTGCAATTGGTGACAGTTTTGTTTGACCCCTCATGATTGGAAAATTTTGTTATGAACGATCCTGTCTCCCATGCAATACACCGTGTTTATGACTGAATACCAAGAACGGGCTACCATCCAGGCTATGAATAATCTGAATAACTTAAACCATATTGGCATGGAGGAACTCATGGGGGAGGGAGTCCAGGCAACACCTCAGGCCCAGGCAAAGATGAATAGGCAATGCCTTGAACAAGTTAAGACTTTGGTGTTACGCGCTATCCGTCAGATACCTGATACTAATTTGTCTAATGCCTCATTTACATCAGTTAAGCAGGAGGCTGCTGAGCCCTACATTAAATTTCTTGACCATTTACAGAATACGCTACAGAGACAAGTAGAAAATCAAGCTGCCCGGGATGCTTTGCTTAAGCAACTAGCAGTAGAAAACGCAAATGCGGACTGTTGAAAGGTTTTGCAATTCTTAAAGAATGCAGATCCATCCATTATTGACATGATTAAAGCCTGTCAAGATGTAGGCACGGAAAGTCATAAAATGGCCTTGCTAGCAGACACGCTGGCAGCCTGACTCAATGCAGAGACAGCTCAAAAAATGAAGTGTTACAATTGTGGGGAACCCAGTCATGTACAAAGGGACTGTAAAAAGCCTAAGCAAGCAAATAAAAACGCTTGTGCTAATCCAGATCGACCCTGCCCCTGGTGCAGGAGGGGACTACACTGGGCGAGAGAATGCCGATCTAAACTCCCTGTTGCTGCGCAGCCCTGCGATCTGCCAGGAAGCAGGAAGAAGAGCGTGAGACCACGCGCTATGACAACAAATATGGTCTGGAATTGGTTGGCCAATGCCTGGCCAGCTCACTCAGATCAGCCATCGCTGGCAGCGTAGAAGTGGATTTGGCCACTGCCCAGTCAGTGACGCTGGCTGGTAACACCGTGACTCTCATTCCAATAGGTGTAGCGGGCCCCCTTGGGGGCAGGGGTAGTCCCCTCTTGTTAGGATGTTCTTCTGTTACATGGATGGGACTTTTGTTTTACTAGGAGTTATAGATGCTGACCACACTGGGTAGATTAAGATAATGGCATGGATGCCCTCACCCCTCTGCTTTATTCCCAAAGGCCAAAAAACAGCACAATTAATCCCTTTTCATTCTATGGCTGAACCTGGCATCAGGGAGCAAACTGGTGGATTTGGGAGCACGGACAAACCTGCCGTGCTATGGACTACACAAGCATCAAAAGACAAACCATTATTCCCATACTTAGTAAACTGCCGACAGTTATTAGACCTAGTGGATACCAGAGCTGATGTTACCATCATTAAGTGAGGTGAATGGCCCTCTGAATGGCCACTAAAAGACCCTAATTCTGCTACTGTAGGAGTTGGGGGCTTGCAGCAGCCCAAACAAAGTGCCCAAATTTTATCTTTTGAAGAGCCTGATGGTCACATTGCTCATGCTGCTCCTTACATCCTGCCAGTTCCCTGTACTTTGTGGTATCGTGATCTTTTAAGTCAATGGGGCATGATTTTGCAGACAAATTTTCAATAAGGGCCATTGATCGGCAGCAACCTATACCCCTAGCTTGGAAAACAGAACAACCTATTTGGGTAGATCAGTGGCCCTTAACAAAGGAAAAGTTGCTGCATTTACATGAGCTAGTTCGAGAACAGGTAGCTGCTGGTCACACAGTGCCTACTACCAGCCCTTGGAATACTCCAGTCTTTGTTATCCTCAAGAAGAGTGGAAAATGGAGGCTTTTACAGGACCTGTGTGCTGTTAACTCAGTAACTGAGCCCATGGGGGCATTGCAGCCTGGTCTTCCTTTGCCTTCAGTGTTACCTTCTAATCGGCCTCTAGCAGTCATTGATTTAAAAGACTGTATTTTTACCATTCGACTTCATCCAAAAGACGCACCATGATTTGCTTTCTAGTGCCCTCCATCAACCAACAAAGCCCTGCTCAGCGGTATCATTGGACCGTGTTACCACAAGGAATGCTTGATAGTCCAACAATTTGTCAATTGACTGTAGCAAATGCATTACAACCAGTACGAAAAGCTAGACCTCATGTCCTTATTTATCATTACATGGACGACATATTAATAGCAGCAGAACAAGAAGAGGGTCTAAAGGACACTTTACTGCTTGTCTGGCAGGCAGTCCAATCTGTTGGTTTGCAAATAGCAGAAGAAAAGGTGCAACTTAGTTCTCCATGGAAATATTCAGGATGAAAAATTACATCTCACACCATTCAGCTGCAAATCCTCAAAATAGTACCTCACGTACAGACATTAAATGATCTGCAAAAATTATTAGGAACCATCAACTGGTTGCGACTGCTTTTGGGTATTACTACTCAAGAGCTGCACCCTCTATTCCAGCTACTCAAAAGAGACCCAGATCTAACCTCTAAAAGACAATTAACACCAGAATCGCTACAATGGTTAGACTCTGTAATAACATCATTGCAACATAGATATAGCCATCGTGTTTGTTTATCACTTCCAGTATCTCTTATAACGATATCAAACTCCTATCAGCCATATAGCTTGTTTTGTCAGTGGGATACCTCAAGAAAAGATCCTCTCGTTATCCTCAAATGGATATTCTTACCACATACATTTTCAAAAACCATTACATCATGAGTGGAGATGTTTGCAATGCTAATGCAGCGAGGTTGACATCGTCTACAAATTTTACGAGCTCTTGATCCTGATTTCATCTACATACCTGCTACTAAAAAAGATTTAGATTGGATGCTTGCACAGTTGTTCACTTCACAAACTGCTATGGCAGACTATACCAGACAGATCTCCACCCATGCCCCCAAACATCAGTTACTGCATAATTTGAGTGATCTGTCCCTTACTACTAATATTTTACTTTCACACGTTCTAATACCTAATGCTGTTACTGCATTTACAGATGGCTCCGGCAAGACACACTGAGCAGTGGTTCTCTGGCATGCGACTGCTACATGATGACAGTCAGATGTACATGTTGTCGATGGATCACCTCAAATTGTAGAACTTGCTGCGGTAGCTCGAGGTTTTCAATTTTTTTCAGAACAAAAGCTTAATATAGCAACTGACTCTTTGTACGTTACAGGTATCATTCAGTGGATTGAAGGATCTTTTCTTAAGGAAGTTAACAACCCTGCTTTGTTTGCACAGCTCAAGCGAGTTTTGCATTATGTCTCTCACCATACTCTTCCTTATTTTATTATACATATTTGGTCACACACTACGTTGCCTGGTCCTTTAACTGAGGGCAACCGTAAGGCTGATCCAGCCATAGTCGCCTTTGCTACCCCTCAATTATTTCAGCAAGCGCGACTCTCCCATCAATTTTTTCCATCAGAATAGGAGAGCCTTACAAAAACAATTCCAACTGACAATGGATCAAGCCCATAACATTATTCTAACATGCCCAGACTGCCAGGCAATTGCCCCTTTGCCTCAAATTGGGACAAATCCCCGTGGCACAGCACCTCTTCAACTGTGGCAGACAGATGTCACTCATGTTCCCAAATTTGGCCCTCTAAAATATGTACATGTAACAACAGATACTCATTCTTTTTACATATTTGCCACAGCACATACAGGCAAACGCAGTCGCGATGCTTGTAAACATTGGTTATCTGCTTACGCTGCTATGGGGATTCCACATACTATAAAAACAGATAATGAACCTGCGTATACTTCTAAGGCCACTCGAACTTTCCTCCAAGAATAGGGAGTTAGACATATTACAGGCATTCCTCATTCTCCCACTGGACAAGCAATCATTGAGCATACTCATCAAACATTAAAATCCATTCTTATTAAACAAAAAAGGCGGAATACGGGAGACACACCACAAGAAAGGTTATGTAAGGCTTTGCTTGTGCTGAATTTTTTGAATCGTGATCATACAGATACAACTCGTGTGGATCGTCATTTTGGGGCCTCCCCAATGCTCGGGGAATGGCCAATGGTTAACGTTCAGAATATGGCCATGTGGCATTGGGAAGGTCCCTTATCACTGATAACCTGGAGTTGTGGATATGCTGTGTTTCCACAGGGACTGGCCCTACGTGGGCTCCAGCACGATATGTTCAGCCTCACCTCAAGGCAGAAAATAGCATCCAGCCTTTATAATGACTGGGACTGTGTGCTTCCTATTTAGTGTTACTGCTTTGTAACTTGTTGTATTGCAAATAACAACATTAGTAATGGTATGACATAGTGGGTGATTTTCCTGTGTTACCAATGCAGTCTCAAGAATTAGAATTATTAGGTATTATCTAGGTTGTTGTGTGCTTCTTCTATTTTAGTAGTAGATTTAATGTGAATTAAACAGGATTTGATGTTACCAATGCTGGAATCTATGGGAATAGCTCTTTTAATGTATTAGTGATGCTCGGTTATGATGCTATTAGCTTATCAATTAGCCTTTTCTTGATTTGCGAAGACAAAACCTGGAAAGGAATCCCAGGCAAAAGGATGACCTTGTATTATAGAATGATAAACTGTTTTTCATCCCACTAATCAGGATCTTTAAAATATGCCCACGCATCACTTGAGACAAAGGTACATGCTATCTTACTTTGATTCAGCATATGATTCTGATATAGGATTCTGGGATACTGCCCAGCAGATTTTTTAGTTCACTAACCCCTTCAATTGGCACCTATGTCAGGGACCTAACGACCCCTCATTGAAGAATGATCTTGGAATGAAACAAAGTATTCTGACAGTTTTAAGAGAACTGATATTTGTGGTTATAGCTGCAAATATTTTGTTTCGTAGAGAGAGCTAACCTTGGTAGTTTATTCTGTTTTGCAAGCAGGTGTTCCACTTGGGCTCTGTATGATACACTGGCCACGCGGTTGCGGTGTACAAATGGAAAATACCCTTCAGACCCTGAGAAGAATGAAAATAGGAGAGAATCTGTGGTGTGTGAGAGAGGAAGAGTGCACTTCGAAGCAGGGGGCGCCCTGCTGGCACTGCCTATTGCATCCACCACCAACGTGTTCCTTCTCTCTCCTTTTCTGCAGTTTGCCGTTTCTCAAGGGTCAATAAGCAATAATGCACTTGCTTAGGGAATTTCTGCTTCCCACTTACGGGACTGTCTAAAATGGATGCTTGTGTGTGTGTGTGTGTGTGTGTGTGCGTGCAAGTGTGCGTATGTTGACTAAAACTCATAATCCTCTGTGCTGCTCTGAATGCATAGTTTGCTTGCCTCTCTGCTCCTGTGACATCCTGCCTCTCAGATCCAAACGTATCTTGAAACAGTACTGCTCAAGCTTTAGCCACATTCACCAATGGGGAATTGTGGGAATACAAGAAAAACTGTGCAGAGCAGCAGCTGTGAAGCAAGATAAACAGCATGAGAACCAAGGACACCTCTAGAAGAAGAAGGAACGGCTCATGGCTCTGATTGGATAAGGGCCTGCAAGCATGGTTAAGGAGCGTTTGTAGAATACTCTGTTGACATGTGAAGGTGGATGGGAAAGTTGTAAGCGCAGATGGGAAAGCTAAAAGAAAAGAAAAAGAAAACTTGTGAATGTATCTAAGTGATGTGAGAACTGGTAATAAATGATTTGGATCATTCACATCTGAGTCCGTGCATCAGATGCTACAACCAACAGAACATGGAGAGTTCCAGTGCGTCTGCCACCAGACCTGGTGCTGTTCTGCCTCCTCTCTCCACGGTGGTGATGTGACATGCCTGGGAGAGCTGATCTGGAGCTGGTCCTCTGCCAGACCTGACAAACAAATATGAGCAGGATGACTTCTCACCCTGCAGTGCTGCCAGCTCCATAGCCAGTGTCCTGTTGCTCTGCCATATGGCTACAGTGCCAAAACCACACTGAATTTTATTTGACCAAGCTTTGTACAGGATCAGTCTTTCCTGCAATGTTTTGGAGGGGCAGGAAACGAAGCAGCCTGCAGCAGTTGCTAGAACCAGCAACTGTGGCACTGCCAGGTGGCAGCACTATGGCAGCAAGGGCAAAGTGACCTGTGAGCTGCACCACAGCAGCGGGCCTGGTGCTCAGGGAGCTCGCTGAGCTGCTGCCCCCATCTCCTCACACTGGGCATGTGCAGAAGGAGGTGCACATGGTTTACTGGCCCCATGAGCCCCAGGGCAGTGGAGCAGCCTGGTGTTCAGTGAAAGAAGCAGCTTCTCTTTGATCTTGGCACTAAAATGCATATAAACGACTCACATCAAATTAAATCCCTGACAAACAATTTCATTATGCAAGCTTTAATAGTGAATGGCACTGTTTCCTAAAAGAGTTTTATGGAAACATGATATTACATTTACCTGGAAAAATGAAAAGAACAAACCAGAATACATCCTTTTGCACAAAAGGCACTGTCAGTAAAGCAGCTATGCCTTTGTCTGAAACATTTCTGTGGGAGTGGGTAATTACTATTTCAAAACTTACCCTGACCGGCCACTGACAGCTCACAAGGCACATGTTCAGCTGCTTGCTCTCCTGACAGCTGAGCTATTCTGATCACAGGTGACCAACCAATAAACTCTATTATACTTCTAATAGAAAAGTGATTCCACTTATCTTTACCTTCCTGACAGCACTGCTTCCTTTCAGTGCACTGAGTGGGATCTGTAGGAGGTGAGGTTATTTAGGAAACGAGGTTATTTTAACCTCTACAATTGCTGTGGATTACTTAGAATTTTAGACTGGTTTGCTATCTTCAGGAAAAACAATTCTACATGGATAATGTCACCCTGAGGATGGAGCAAAAGCAATTATTTCAGTTACAGAATGTCCCCTAGATCTGTATATGAACAGCTAAGCTTTTTGATTTTTATTTTTATTCCTTTGTCTTTTTGTTAAACAAATAAGTAATATGCTTACTAAACCGCATGTACCTCTGATATCTATACTATTTCAACTATAAAGCCGTAACTGGTGTTCTATCCCACTTATCATCAAGCTTGTACGATACACATGCAACGTGTGTTGATGTTCATGGAGCTGCAGCTACTCTGAGCTCTTTCACAGGCAAACCAACACAGGGCATCTGCTGTAAGCCTGAGAGAGAATGTGAAATCCAACAGGAGACAGCAAATTCTGTTCTCAGTTCTGTCACTGGGTTGGATCAGACTGCTTCCCTGCCATCAGAAAAATTAAGGATTTCATTGAAATCATGTCTTTGTCCACTGTGTCATTGCAATCTTCTGTATAAGCCACAATTACAGCTTTTTTTTCCCCTCCTTTCCACCAGAAATGTAACTTATCATGACACAGCAAAGCCTTTTTTTAGCCAGAAGTACCTGCTGCTTCGCCTTTACCCTGCACCAGAGCACTTGGCTCCAGGAAGGCTGCAGGGGCAGTGTCTACCACATGCACGAATTTGTCAGTTGTGTTTTCAAGGGCTCATTTAACATTCTTATCTGTTTGCTTTTGCAGTCTGTTTTTGGATACAAGACTCAGGTTTGGTTTTGATGCTGCAAATACAAACAGCTTCCATAGAGAAGTTTGTCCCTGTAATTTAAAAAAGGCATATCCGTTATTAAAGACAAGTCCTAAGTCTCATCAATTGCCAGACTTCATTCAAGTGGAAAACTGGCTGCTGAGGATCCTTGAACTAGTTGTGCACTCTGAAACACTCTGACTGATTTCCAGTAATGATTTCCAATAAGAACAGCGCTATCAGTCTTACTCTGCTTCCTCCTCCTGACCTCTGCAAAGCCTTTCCACCCCCCCACTTTTATCAAATGGATAGCAGTTTATCTTCTATGTTCACAAATGGGGCATGCATTTCCAAGCCCTAGGACTACTGAGGTTTCATCACTTTGAGGTGTATTTTTCCCTGCTGTCTTTCCCCTAGGAATGCTACCTTGGGGCTGGACCATGCTCTCTGCTCTGGTGGCATGAAGCAAAGGCTTCTGCATGGATCACACAGCCCCGTGTCAGGCACAACCCAGGACAGATGATGTAAGTTCTTGGCTCTCAAAGGCAGAGGCTAAATTGACATTGGCTATTTGGCATACTCAGCATTCACCACTCCTGTTTAGTAGTCAATTCACAGATTATATGACATCTAGCAGAATTTCCCTGCATATGAGTCATTGGTGTAAAGGTTTATTTCTCACATTATTTTGAAACCTGCTTTAGTTAGGTATTTTTGCTTAAAATTGAAAAGAATCCTGACAACATGAATTTTCCACAAGTTTGCTGCAGAATTCATTAAAAGATGGATCTAACTATCACTTATGCTCATTGTAAAAAATGTATATAACTCTGATCTTTTCATTTGAGTTCTACAGTCTCCTATGCTAAATATTCTACAGCATGCAAATAAAAATATCTCTGATACCTCCCTATGCGTTTGTGATGAAAGCAGAAATACCCAAGAATATATTGAAACATCTGAAGATCAATCCTGGGTTATTCCAGTCAGAATAGACACTCTTCATATTCATCCAAATGCAGAAGTCTCAATGCAAGTGAGACTTACAACTCCATTTCACCTCTCAAAAGAAGTGGAGGTAGATAGGCTCATATTCCTCTTAGTACCATAATTTAAGGATTATACCACTACATATCACTACAAAACACCCAGTGATATCAGAACACCCAGGATATTTCATCCTCAAAAACCAAAGGTTGTCTCAGCAAGCTTTGGGCACATCAGGCTTGGCGACCACTGAAAGTATTTTGTAACTAAAGGCATGTTCAACTAAGAGAAGTCTCAGCTACTATGGAGTAAGCAACACAGCTCTTCTAGTAAGTTGCAGTCTTCTTTCAAGAATAATCAAAATAGTATCACACGCAAGCTCACTGCAATGCAGACCTTATGAGACCAATGGCAACAATTTGCAGAAGTGCTTTACATCAGGCAGGAAGAAAGTCTGACAAGAGCTTTATTGGAGAGTAGGTTTGGAAAACACGAAGTGAAACATCAACATTTCTAGGGAGAAGTGGAGAATTTGTGCAAGTTCTGTATAGAAATGACACAGAGAAGTTCTGCAGCATAGAGGCCTGCGTGTGGCAAGATGTATTGTGTCACGAGGAAGAATGAGATCTTGATGATACAGATTTTGAAGTACAGGGGTCATTTACAGGTAATGTAAGTAGAAAAGAGATCGATAAAGTTGTCAAGCCTAAAAGCTGTGAACAAAAATGTAGTTGTATGACTTCTAACACCACCACTGGCCTGGCAGATAAATCTCTGCTCGCCGCTTTGAAAAGGTACCCATAAATAGTCACAGGGTTCTTGAGCAAAGCACAGAACACTTCAGGAGGCAGAAAGCTTGAGGAGGCAGAAAGTTTACTCACGTAAACTTGATGTCAGTCAGCCACACAAGGGTGCCCTACAGAGGCCACACACACACAGACATGCACGCTATATATGGAAGCAGGATGAGGGATTACATATGTAGGAATGGAATGTTGTTTCTGCATTAGATATCGAAAAGGGGGAATTGATCTAAAGTAGAGCACAATGTATTTTGTAACTTGCCCTTAGGAATAGCTAGTTTGAAAAAGTAGAAATACCGTATATTTCAGTAACATATTTTAGAAATATAGTTGTTGAATTATGTGATTAATTCTCATTTGTAAAACTGTACTAGTTGTGAATAGCATGGGCATAGTATTATAGACTAGAAAGCATGTTGTAAGGCTATTCTGTTTGGGTAAGAGACCCTCAGCAAAAGAAAAACAGACTTAACAAACATCAAAGAAGCCAGGGCTTCCACACAAGGCCAGATTGTCTTACTCTGTGGGTAGGCTGGGATGCAACAGGCATCAAGATACTCCCCTCTATCCTCCTTCCAAACTTATCTCTATCCAAGGATGAGCAGATGTCCAGAAATAATTGCCGAGTGTTGAGTAAGCAAATGTTAGAAGTTAAATAATTAGCAATATATGCTTAGCTAGCAACAATTTACGTTTAGCCAGTATCTGTATGTTTAGTTGAGCGTCGGGAAGATTTGTGAACCTTAAGTACTCAGCCAGTGAGGAATCAGGGGAGGAAAAGATAAGCATCAGGTAACAGGGTATAAAAGATGTAATGCTGTTTTCTTCAGGCACTCCTGCTTGCAGGACGCCCGCCATTGCAATGGCGAATAAAATCTGCTTTTATCAGAGATACTGTTCCAACAAATTATTTGAATATTTCCAACACAAACAACACTGTAGAACTGAAAAAGCCTCACTCTTCAACAGCTGAGTGCAGAAAAGCTGTGCTCAAACCTGTCATTTTGAGAGAGAGGAGGGACAGTTCCAGAGACCTAACAATAGAAGAAAAGTCCCTTAGAGAGGCCTATCTTGCTACAGCACTCTAAATTCACTGCATGCATTTCACTGGCTAACCTGATGCTCACGGGTAAACTGTTTAAAATTTTGTTCTCTCCCTTGAATCACCGACTTCAAAAGGCAGGGGATGCTGAGCACTGTGCAGAGAACGCTCCTGTAACTTGGAGAAGACAGACAGGGCAATATCACTGATGTAGGCAATGTGCCACTTCCTTCCTCCAGCTGCTATTAATGGTGAGGAGAGGAGCTCTGTTTGCTGGGCTGATGGACAAGAAGGCTGATAGCCCCAGAGGCGTGCACTATATACAGCACAGTGTGAGCACATGCATGAGAGACTGGCAGCTGGAAGCAGCTCTGGGAGCATTGTTATTGTCCAGTTTGCTTGTTCCTGAGCTCCTCCAGCTTGCACAATCTGTAGAGCCTCTGGGAAGGCAGCTTTTGAATTGTCTCACTTGATGGAAAAAGCTGCTCTCCTTGATGTATGTGATGTAAACCAATGTGACAGTGATTGACAGCTAGACGTGGGGAGAGAGGAGAGAAAAAATGAGTTAAGTCAGGGTATTGTGTTGTCACGGTTTTATGATTTTTTGTTATCAGTATTCCACATCATATCATCATGTAGTGCACTGGGAGTTAAAGAGTTAATGCTCCAGTTCCATGGATCATGGATAGTTCCAGGTACCTAGCTCTCAGAAGAGAAGAATTACATCTCCCAAAGGACTGTTCGCTGTTCTGTTATCGTTTCCATTCAGAGGGAAAGATAAAACTGTTCTCATATCATGAGACATTCCCTTTTTTTCTCCTGCTCAGCCCAGCTAGATGTCTCACCTCAGCATTAGAGTAAGGCCTAAAGTTTTCGGACACCCTCTCTCATTTTATTTAGCAGCTCCAATTCTAATTATGTTGTATTATATTGTATTATAGTGTGTTATCTTGCATCCTGATATCTTACCTAGTAAATTAGTTTGTTTATCCTCAGATCACTGCTGCTGTTTTGTTTTTAGGCCCATCTCCCTACCCTTTCCCCTTTTCTCTTTCCCAGGGTGTGCGTCCATGGGTCCCCCCACCCCACTAGTCACGGAACCAGGCTGAACCAGCCTGTAAACCATTGACGTGTGTGAAGGAGCAGAAGGGAGAAGAAAAGATTCCTCATAACCACAGCACACATGCAGTGGCAGAGATAAGAGCTGCTGTTTTTTTAGAATAATAATCCTTACTAAAATCAGTTGACACAAGTTTATGATGATATAAATAGTACTCTGGTGATTACTGGATTTTTTTCTTCAAACCCTAATCTTCCCCAACCAGAATACAGTAAATTTAGGAGTCTGCAGCTGACTCCCCTTCACATTGTATGAACAAGAAAGATAATGAGAATATAACCCCCAGGGCCTAGCCCTGTCGGCACTCCCTTTCATATGGGAGCTCCTTATGCATATTTATGACCAGTCAGAACTCGCCTGCCAGCTTCTCTTTCTCTCTTGCACTGCTGAGCCAATTGTAATCTTCACTGAGTGATGTAACTATGTTGCAACAAACTGGATAAAAGCTGCTGCTGCTTTTGTGCTTTCTTATTTCAGGTCTGAAAACAGAAGAAAAAGCTGTAATTGATTCCATCAGCCTTTTTTGAATTAAAACAAAATGTAACACCCAGAGAAACCTCCTTCCACTAGAAATATGAGGAACTCAAACAATTTGAGTCTCTCTTTCTTTTTGAAGGCAGGACATGCTCTACAGAGATGATCCACTTCGGGTTATCTTCAGCAGACTGTTAGGTTCTGGACCACTACGTGGAAAGCTGAAGTCCTGGGGGGGGGG
>JACDJE010000780.1:0-36916 GCA_016647715.1 Pavo muticus
TCAGGATACTCCACATGCCCATAAGGGGCAGTAAACGGAACCAGAACATTAACTCTTTAACTCCTACTAGTTCACATGATGTTCTGATGTGGAATACTGATCACAAAAGAAAAATCACCAAACCACAACATGATCTTATTCATGTTTATAAATATCTTAAGTGTGGGAGTCAAAGGTATATGGCCAACCTCTTTTAAGTGGTCTGTGGGGACAGGACAAGGGGAAATGGCCATAAACTGGAGCATAGTAAGTTCTATAGAAAGTTCATAGGAACTTCTTTACGGCGAGGGTGACAGAGCACTGGAATGGGCTGCCCAAGGAGGTTGTGGAGTCTCCTTCTCTGGAGATATTCAAGACCCATCTGGACGCCTACCTGTGCAACCTGATGTAGGGAGCCTGCTTTGGCAGGGGGTTGGACTCTGATCTCTGGAGGTCCCTTCCAACCCCTACAATTCTGTGATTCTATTCTGATTTTCTAGGTATACTCAGGCAATTATCACAATATTCCTTCTCTTGTGAAAAGTATAATCAGAGGCACTTAACTGTTCCAAGGGATGGAAAGATGCTTCCAGTCAGAACACAGCAGGGAACATGCAAAGAGCTTCAAGATCTCAACTAAAGGATGACAAACAACAGACCTCTGTAAAAGCAATTCACATTCAGATGGCTTATCAAAAGCTTCTAAGACTACATAAAATCAGAACCATGACAAGACTGCCAAGTTTGATTGCTATATACCAGTTAAGTTTCAAGTTCAAATTAGCTAAGTGTCAGGGTCACATTAATTTTAAGTTTGTTCTCCATATCTAATGTCATTCACCTCTCCCTCACATATATTAAATGAGATTTTAGTGAATAGATCTTATATTTTCATGTGTAAGATGAAATTGGATTTATTTTCAACAGTCTGAAAATTATTCTGATATGTTTATTAGTGAGAGTAGAAAACATTAAAATCCTTAATGTATGAAACAGTTCTTTCTATAGCTACTCTCTACCCAACACAGGTAAGCATTACATAGTTTCATAGCATGGCTTAGGTTGGAAGGGACCTTAAAGATAATTGAGTTCTAACCTCCCTGCCATGGAGAGGGTTGCCAACCACCAGATCAGGCTGTCCAGGGCATCCAACCTGGCCTTGAATGCCTCCAGGGATGGGGTATCCACAACTTCTCTGGGCAGCCTCACCACTCTAAGAATTTCTTCCTTATATCTAATCTAAATCTCCCCTCTTTTAGTGATAGGAAAAGGGGGAATGGTTATAAACTATCAGTGAGTGTCCCTTTAAGTACTGGAAGGCCACAATAAGGTCTACCCAGAGCCTTCTCTTCTCCAGGCTGAAAAAGCTTAGTTTCTTTAGCCTTTCTTCATAGGAGAGGTGTTCTAGCCCTCTGTTTGTGGCCCCCTCCGGACGTACTCCAGCAGCTCCACACCTTTCTTGTTGCGGGATATCTCAGGCTTGGATGCAGTACTCCAGATGGGGCCTCACAAGGGCAAGGGGGGCAATCACCTCCCTTGCCCTGCTGGCCACCCCTCTCTTTTGATGTAACCCACGATGCAGTTGGTATTCTGGACTGCAAGTGCGCTCTGTTGACTCACATCAAGATTTACATCCACCAGAACCCCAAATCCTTCTCCACAGGGCTGCTCTCAATGAGAGTAGTTCTCCCAGTTTGTAGGCATATCTGGGATTGCCCCAGTCTAAGTGCAACATCGTGCATTTAGCCTTATTGAACTTCATTAGGTTCACATAGGCCCACTTTTCAAGCTTATCCAGGTCCCTTTGGATGGCATCCCTTCCTTCTATTGTATGAACTGCAACACTCTTCTTAGTGTCATTCACAAACTTGCTGAGGTTGTACTCAATTCCACTATCCAGGTCACTGATAAATATGTTAAAGAGCACTGGTCCCAAGATGGACCCCCCTGGGGGACACCACTTGCCACCAGACTCCACCATTATGAACAATCAGTTCTTAAGTAGGTTTTAACTTCTACTAACATGAACTGACATCTAACAATCTACAAAACATGTCAGACAAGGAAGCATAAAATGTGTTTCTTATTTAATCTTAAGGTATCTAGGTATGTTGTACCTGGAGATTTCCAAAAACATTCTATTAGTTCCACAAGCTTCTGCAGTTTCACCTCTATTCACCTTTAGGATTTTGAGAGCCTACCTCTCATGAAGGAGAAATACACTTAAACTTGACCCTTCATCTCAGCGTCAGTTCCTACCTCACTCTTCATCCATCAGTGACAAGCATACGGATTCATTCAGTGCCGAAAGTACATATTTTTTGTTCAAGGAAGTATCACATCAATGGAAGAGTTATGTCACCAAATACTCAGCCTTTATATTACCATCAGAACTAATGATATGTCCCTCTGCTCACAGGAGCGTTATGTAAAGCTTCCCTGATAAACCTGAGCCAAGGGTCATTTATTTTAGTTTTTCAGCAGGTGTCTATGGGAATACAAGAACAACTGTTCAGAGCAGCAGCTGTGGAGCAAGATAAACAGCATGAGAACCAAGGACAACTCTAGAAGAAGAACGAACGTCTCACAGCTCTGATTGGATAAGCGCCTGCATGAATGGTTGAAGAGTGTTTTGTAGAATGCTCTGTTGACATGTAAAGGTGGATGGAAAAGTTGTAGGGGCGAATGGGAAAGCTAGAAAAACTTGTGAAGGTATGTAAGTGATGTGAGAACTTGTAATAAACAATTTGGATCGTTCACATCTGAGTCCGTGCATCAGATGCTGCAGGTGTCTTCACAATTTTACATACAAATATTAAGTTGTGAGCATGGGATAAGAGGGCTTGCTTCACAGCAGGAAAACATTGCCCAGATTGCTCTTCCATACATAGTCACCAGAGCTACAGTCAAGGACAGACCCTATCAACAACGGGAATATAACAGGAAACAGGTAGAACAAGGACCTTCTATCAACCCCAGATTGTGCTTCTTCCCTTTAAGTCACACTTTCTTCTTCTGTGACCATCAAGTGCTTAAGTAATAAAAATTAGTTTAAAAATCTATTTAGTTCAAGGCTATAATTAGATGAGTTCATTCCCTACAGATCGATCACACCAAGCACATGAAAAACAAATATTCCCCTAAAGGAGCCTACACTAACCAAGTTAGCGATTAAAGAGCAAGTGAACAGCTTTTTTTCTGTCTAGTCTACAGTGATATTTATTGTAAGATCAAAACCACTGAAAAGATAGCCACCCATTTTATTAACAGCAATGACTTTTCAAACACTTCAATTCAGTGTTTGAGAATGCATTCCTATCTGCTGCTTCCATATTTACAAGACACTTGTTCTACCCAAAAACTTCTATCCTTCTGGGTTACACAAACCAACTTCCACCCACAAACATGGACCAAGTACAATATGATTAAGTGTTCAAATTTCCAAATTACAACAGTTGCAAGAAACAGACAGCAGTTTTCGTAACAATTGATGAAAAATTTGCACAGCTGAATTTCTATTAAAAACAACACTGTATCAACAGAAGTCTTCATTTATTTCCAGGTACTCAAATTGTTATTACACATATGCCATTTAGCTACTTAAAAAAAAAAAAAAAAAAAACACCAGATACAGTTGGAGGGCTCATATCTCCAGTGGTCTCTCTGCAGTAGATAATACCAGAACATTAAACATTCCACATGATTAACAGTATGACATTTGAGTTATCAAAATTAGTTATCAATTTTTTTTTTGCTAACAGATCACAAGTACGTAACTGACGTAACTGGGTATTTCCTTTAACAGAAATATCAAACTCAATACTGCATTTGTTTAATTTCAATATGAACATCTCTACATAAGAGTAACATCATACACAATAGTTGAATTAACACACAATATACTTTAAGAACTCAGATTTATTTTTCCTCCTATGTTCCATCATAGGTATAATTTATAAAACATTGCTAATATGTTCTGTATAAATATCAAGAACCAAATGCATCTTACTTTTGCAACTTCAGTTGGAAAGGGAGCAGTGCTTACTTTTATCTCATACTGCAGTCTTTTCACAATTTTCTTCCATGGACACTTCCACATGTACTCTAAGTACCATTTTGTCTGCAAGAAAAGCTGTATCAAAAAAATTTGAATTTTCTTCTTGAATTAGAGGATCTACAGACAAAGACATATAACAAATCACAGCTATTCATTTCAAAATAACATTGAATGTGTAAAATTAATATCAACTACCTAGCAAAGTTATCTGAGGTACACAGAACTCCCTCACAATTCATTTTGAATTTTGAGTTATTTGTGAAACTGACTGGTTTAGTTACTTTTTGTTATTACATCCATTGAGATGTTAAGGCCAGATAAAACAATAAGTAGGTTGTTCTGAAAGTAATGCTTCCTATTTATTCCCATAGAAACTACAACAGATACAAAGAGTACAGTAACAGTAATTGGTAGAGCAAATTGTCAGCTACAAAGCACTATTTTTCAACATAGTCGCTACCGTTACACATGCATTTTCACCAGCAATGAACAAGAGCCTGCATGCTGCGCTCAAAATCTGTACCAACAGAGATGACCCACCATCACCACTGCTGGAACATACCACCCACAGCCTTGCTGTGCTCACATCCAGTGTTTGGTCTCCATAAACATTCAACAAGCATCTATGAATGTCAATGGATACAATTTTTTTCTGCATGGGGGAACTGAATGACGCACCTTTGCTCCATAAGCACTTCCATGTCAGGCACCATTTTGTCAGACTGCCCCTCTGCTGCCATCTGTTGCACAGCAACAAAATGTAATGGAATATTGGCAGGAAAGTTCAATCTCTACTGCCGTACCACCAACATCTACCTCTGACGTCATGGGCCAACATAATAAAATAGGAGATGTTACTTTTGGAGCAGCTCTCATATATATTTTAAATCAGTACTGCAGTCAGAAATATAACTGGCAGATAGAAAGCTTTTTCAACACACAAAGTAAAATCAAATTGTCCCAAAGTTTATCAAGTAAAAATGGGATAAACAGCTCCAGTAATTATGTCTACAAATTCAGTAAGGAGATTGTCTAGAAGAACGATTAGCTCTTGGTTAACAAATACTAGTTTATCTGAACATCTTTATCAATTACCACAACTGAACTAATCACTATATTAACTTTCTCCACCTACTCTGCCCAAATGACTGAATTTAATTTTCCACTTTCCTGAACACGATGATGTAACTCTGATACACAACTGCTGTCCAATGACTTACTACCACAGTAATCTGAGGATAATGTTCCTTCTATTATGATAATCATGTACTTTAAAGTAGCCACACAAAGTTTTGAAGTAAAAACATGAAATCTAGTCACAAAATTTCTGATTTATAGGGAAAATTTGCAAATATATATTGCAAATAATGACCTAGAACCTGTCAATAGTGATTTAAAGAAATTTCATTCACTAATTTTAGCAGATTTCATACTTGTTCTATTTGGTCCAGATGTTCTTACATGTTACTAGTTGTTAAAGAAAGTTGTGCCCTGAAATGCAGCTGCTACCACAACATATCTCTTCACCTTTTTATTTACCCTCGCATAGTTCTTAAAAACTCAAGATTTCCTGAGCTATACAAAATCAGACTTAACTTTGAACTATCTCAACAACAGGTAAGTTAAAAAGAAGAAGGAACTATCTCATGTAATATTTTAGTTAGTTTAATTTCATGATGTCACCTTCCTCACCCTTCATGTACCCATTTGTACTGAATTATGAACTGCAGCACAGGAACAGTCTATATATGACACTCAGCAGAACAGAACTTCCATGCATATCTGCAATATAAGCAATTATATTAAGATATCCCAGAATTAAACAAATAGCAAATCCTGTTTATCCATACAAAAATTTAAAGATACTTTAAATTTACCATCAAATGGGACGATCACAGCTGAAGCAATGAATTGTACATTCATTACATAGTCTTGAAATGTCAATTTCCATGTTGTTTCATCATGTTCCTTCTATTAACTGAAGTAAAAAAAAAAAAAAAAAAAAAAAAACCTCTTCTCCAATTCCACTAACATTAAGTTCCCTCACTGTAGTTATGCGCCAGCTAACTTTGAGCTTTCTACATTATTTTTTCTACTGGAGTGCCTATTACCTCTCCAGGTTCTACTTGAGCATCTCATTCTACCTTCTTTGTTCCATGCCTCGTGACACCTACCAAGATTCCCTTCATCTGAGGCAACATCTAGTCTAATAAAACTTCCACAGGACATAAGCTTCTCTTACCAGAATAGTACACTGGTAGACAAGTAAAGTTTACTAGAGTCACAGAACTACTATGTATCAGCACTCCATTGTAAGCACCAAGTACCTTCTATACAAAAAAAATAGAAAGCTGTGCACAAGTAAGCCAAGCAAGGCAAGTTACATGGCTTGGCCAGGACAAAAGCATGATAGTCTGATGTTTTGGTTGAAGCAATTATAATCCTGTATGACTGTTTAACCTGTGCTACAGCCTAGTTTAAGCACTGTTGTTTGCACAATACTCTCAAACAAGAGCCCTATAAAGGCAGGTTAACTGTCCTTTTTTTCTCCTATAGAAAAACCACAGAGTGTGTTCAAGAACAAATTTAATGCAAAGGTTGAAAAGGGTACCAAAACCAATAACCAAGTTTGGAGCTTTCAAATACTATCTTACTCTGAGGTACATACTTATTACTGTAAAAGTTTATGCATCACGTTCTAAAAAATCTCAGTCCATGAATAAAGGCTAACTGTACTTTCTAGCTCAAGCAAGCTATAGAAAAATGGGGACAGATAATGTGCGGATGGTGTTCAAGTGTTATTGCTTAGCATAACACTTCATGCAAATAATGCAAACAAGTCCATATACTCAGGACTGTTTCATCTGAATACATAAGGTAAGTTTGCAAATACAGTATTTAAAGTTATCTACAGAAATAGGTTTTATCAAGTATTCACTGTTTGTATTAAGTTTTAAAGCAGAAAGCTGAGAGCAATACTAAAGGATATTAAAACAAAAGAAAAAAGTGAAGACATTAAGAATCTCCTTAGCAAGCAAACTATTAACTAAAATGAAACAAAGCCTGAAGCTATTAGGTGGCCTTATCAGCAAATATCTTTAATCAAAAGGCCACAAAAAGCTATGCTTTACATATTACTCTATTTGTTTTACACCATAAGGTATAAGCAACATCTCCTTTTAGTAAAGTATATACAAGTAGCCTCACTTAGAATACACTTTCAATGCACTAAAAAAAAAAAGAATTTATCTTACAAATTGCTTTGCAATGAAAATATACAATAACTTAGAAAACAAATGCCAATGTAAAAAGACCACTTAAAACAACTAAAATGACAGAGAATTTTGTATGGCTGTCTTTACAGTTTTCTTACTGCATCATCAATATCAGAAATCTGTTCCTTCAGCTGGTTCCACTGTTCTGGATTTAAAGAAATACCTGAAATACATTAAAAACAAAATACTTAGTACAAAAAGAAAATTGTAGTTCAGAATCTTGCATATGTACAATTAAGACTGATTTCCATATACAGGCTATGCCACAACTATTAATGCTTGAGTTACATCAAGTGTATAACAGACTCAGATTCATGGTTAAATTACTTGCTTGGAACACTTCAATTTAGACCTTAACTCATCAATGGAGAAGTTTACCTTACAAAGAAAACTGGTACAATATAACAAATTCATTTGTATATGTTTTGCAAAACACAGGAAGGGAAATAGAGCTCTGTCCTTGATAGGAAGCCATACAAATGCCCTGAGTAAGATGTAGGAAATCAAATCTTATTTCTGCTGGCTGTTAGAACCCAAATACCTCAGTGGATTGAACTCCTATGTATTTCTGACATAACAATTCTGTTGCGTGTTGTTTTTTTGTGTTTTTTTTTTTGGGGGGGGGGGGTGACAGCTCAAAGTAGTGTGAGTAATGAATGCCGTAAGTAACATTTTGGAGATACTCTATTCCTTAGCACTCACAAACATGGAAGTCTTTTTGTTCTGTTTTGTTTGGCTATTTTAAGCTTCAAGATCACTATAGATTGTAACATTCAAACAATGCTCATTCAGTGCCCCACAATTCACTTCTTCAGTTCTGAATTTTTACCTCAAGCTGTAGTTCAGACACACATTTCTCTGATGCTTTAGCCTCCTCACTCTTCCCCTGCAATCACTACATGAGTACATACCCACAGGCCTACCTCTCACTCCCCCCAGTCAGGCTCTTCTACTATTGACTCCTCTCTCTCCCTCCCCCCACTAATCAGGCTGCTTCTATTGCTTTCTCCCTGTAGGTGGAGTAGGACCTGAAAACAGGTGAAACTATGAATTCTATCTCTAGGGCTCATTATTCTTTCCTATCACCAGGTATTTTTAATCAGAGCACTGCAATTACTTTAAGGAGCACAGTCTGTATGGCTCTGTTTTAAGCAGTTCTCCTAACAGTCTTTGGGGAAGATTTTGAAAAAAGTTAGGCCAAGCATTATTAGGAGAACAAGTACCAACTTGCCCCTGAACAACATACCATATGAGTTATATGCAGGCATGAAGTTTAAATATGCTATCTGAAACAATCTGACAACACTTCCTAAATAACAGAATTCACGATTTCCTACTTGAGCTTTCAATTGATGTGCTTTTTATTTCCACCTCAAAACACAGCAGTTTAGTCCTTAAACATTGGAGTAATTTTTTAAGTCATGGTAACACATCCAAAAAATAATTTTTCCTGTACAGTACTCATACACTCTGTTCATACAAACCTATTATTGTTGGTTGTTTAAGATGTTGATGATAATTCAAGCTTTCTAAATGTCTATTCACTGAGTTGCTCTTGGACACATCAGAAAACTGTAACAAACCTTATGCTGATTCTATATTAACTGCCTTCAACCTTCAGAACAGGTTTCACGCTTATGTCTGTCATTGGCACAATAAGAAAAATGATTAAAGAAAGCTTTTCTAAAGAAGCAACATGACATTAAGGAAAGCACTGCTACTACAACTATCAACTCATCTGCATCCTACAGGTGGCAAGTGTTCTGAAAGAAGGTCAGTAAAAGGATACTATAAAAATTAGGTATGGGCATGCCAATTAAAGATTTAAAGGCTTATGCTGTGTTACAGATTAGACATACACAAAGTACCAAAACTCAAGCACTTGAAATATTTTCACTTCAGCTAAATTCATGGGGTTTTTTTACTCCAAAATATCTTATTGTAACAGAAGCAAGAAATTGAGTTAATCAACTGTCATGGAACTAATTTTGAGAAATCTGGTCTTCTAGGTGAGAATGGAGTTCATCTGTCAGACAAAGGGAAGACTATCTTTGGCAGCAATCTTTCCAATTTAATCAAAAGAGCTTTAAACTAGAGTTGCTGGAGGTGGGAATCCTCAAATCATTGCACTTTGAAGCAAACAATGGTAATGGATGTCCTAGACCTGGAACAGGAACACAGGCCAGTAAGACAGCACCTAAGGTTCAGGATAAGAGAACTCTAATTGGTAAATCAGCCTCAACGGGAGCCCAACTCAAGTGCCTGAACACCAATGCATGGAGCATGGGGAACAAGCAGGAGGAGTTACAGGCATACATATGCCTACAGAACTACGATATCATTGGCATCACTGAGATGCGCTGGGATGACTCTCACAACTGGAATTTAGGAATAGATGGATATAAACTCTTTAGGAAAGACAGGGAGGGGAGAAGGGGAGGGGGTGTTGCCCTCTACATCAATGACCACCTGGAGTCCATGGAGCTCCACCTGGGGATGGATGAGGAGCTGACAAAGAACTTATGGGTTAGGGTTAAAGGGAAGGAGACATCATAGAGGGGGTCTGCTATGGCTGCCTGATCAGGAAGACCAAGTGGTTGAGGCCCTCTAAAAACAGGAGCAGCTTCATATTCACAAAACACGGTCCTCATGGGAGACTTCAACCACCTCGATATCTGCTGGAAGGACAAAACAGCAGTGCACCAGACATCGAAGAGGTTCCTGGAATGTGTTGATGATAACTTCCTCTTTCAAGTAGTATAGGAACCCATGAGAAAAGGTGCTATGTTGGACCTTGTCCTCACCAACCAGGACAAGGTGGTGAGTAATGTGAAGCTCAAGGGCAGCCTTGGTTGTAGTGACCATGAAATGGTGGAGTTCAAAACCCTTAAGGTGTCAAAGTGGGTGTGCAGCAAGCTTGCTACTCTGGACTTCAAGAGAGCAGACTTTGAACTCTTCAGGAAACTGCTTGGCAGGGTGGCATGGGAGAATGCCCTGGAGGGAAGAGGGGCCCAAGAAAGCTGGTTGGTATTCAAGGACCATCTCCTGCAAGCCCAGAAGCAGTGCATCCCAAGAAAAAGGAAGGCAGGCATGAATGCTAAGAGGCCTCTGTGGATCAACAAGGAGCTCCTGGACTAACTTAAGCACAAAAAGAAAGTCTATGGGGAGTGGAAGCAGGAACAGGTTACCTGGGAGGACTACAAAGAAGTTGTCTGAGCAGCTAGGGATCAGGTTAGGAAAGATAAAAGCCAGGTAGAATTAAATCTAGCCAGGGACATCAAGGGGAAGAAGAAGAAATTCTACAGCTATATCAGTGATAAAAAGAAGGCCAGAGAAGATGTGGGCCCTCTCAGGAAGGAAACTGGAGACCTGGTCACAAGGGATACGGAGAAGGATGAGGTGCTCAATGATTTCTTTGCCTCAGTCTTCACAGGCAAGAGCTCTGGCAACACTGCCAAAGTTGCAGAAAGCAGTGGTAAGAACCTGGAGAAGGTAGATCTGCCTGCTGTAAGTGAAGATGAGGTTCAAGACCATCTAAAGAACCTGAAGGTGCACAAGTCCATGGGACCTGATGAGATGCATCTACAGGTTCTGAGGGAACTGATGGATGAAGTTGCCAAGCTGCTATCTGCCGCGGAGTCAACAGGGATGGGTGTCCAGCACACAGGGAAGCATGACAAACTCAATATGAGTGGTAAAAGCTTCACTTTATTCTAAACAGAGCAA
The DNA here is from genome assembly GCA_016647715.1 of Pavo muticus. Lineage (NCBI taxonomy): Eukaryota > Metazoa > Chordata > Aves > Galliformes > Phasianidae > Pavo > Pavo muticus. Next base: position 11,038 of record JACDJE010000780.1, read on the forward strand.
TCCTTTTATAAGGAAGAAAGTATACTTGGCATTGCCCGATTGGCTACATATCTTATTGACATTAATCAGATTGGTTACTAATGCTCACTGCTACATCAACTACTCATATTTACAGCACGGGGGGGGGTGTATACATTCCAGCGTATGCACACACTAATTCCCTGTCTTGCATCTGCTTCTAGCTTCAAGGCCACAGTGACCCTTTTCTGCACTCCTCCACTATCCTGTTCTCACAGTATTTTTCCAGCATGATGCCTTCTGTGCTGCCACAGAGATTTTGCTCGTACAGCAAGTCATGGCTGCCTTGCTCCTTCAGCCATTCCTCCACAGCTAAAAAACATATGTGAAGGGTCATAGCAGTCTGATGAAGATGCCCACTGATTGGAAATGGGGAAACATAACCCCCATTTTCAAGAAGGGGAAAAAAGAAGATCCTGGGAGCTACAGGCCAGTCTCACATCTGTGCCTGGCAAGATCATGGAGCAGATCCTCCTGAAGGCACTACTAAGGCACATGGAAAATAAAGACAAGGTGATTGGTGGTGACCAACATGGCTTCACCAAGGGCAAGTCATGCCTGACAAACTTGGTGGCCTTTTATGGAGTTACAGCATCAGTAGATAAAGGAAGAGCAACTGACATCATCTATCTAGACTTCTGCAAAGCGTTTGACACTGTCCTGCATGACATCCTGGTTGCCAAACTGGAGAAAAATGGATCTGATGGATGGACCTCTAGCTGGATAAGGAATTGACAGAATGGTTGCACTCAAAGGGTTGCAGTCAATGGCTCAATGTCCAAGTGGAGGCCAGTGACGAGTGGCATTCCTCAGGGATTGGTGTTGGAAGCGGTGTTATTTAACATCTTTGTAGGTGACATGGACAGTGGGATCAAGTGCACCCTCAGCAAGTTTGCAGATGACACCAAGCTGAGTGGTGCAGTTGACACGCTAGAGGGAAGGGATGCCATCCAGAGGGACCTGGACAGGCTTGAGAGGTGGGCCCATGCCAACCTCACGAAGATCAACAAGGCCAAGTGCAAGGTCCTGCATTTGGGTTGGGGCAATCTCAAGCACAGATACAGGTTGGGCAGAGAATGGTTTGAGAGCAGCCCTGAGGAGAAGGATTTGGGAGCACTGATTGATAAGAGATTCAACATGAGCTGGCAACACGCACTTGCAGCCCAGAAGGCCAACCCTATCCTGGATTGCATCAAGAGAAGCGTGACCAGCAGGGTGAGGGAGGTGATTCTGCCCCTCTACTCTGCTCTCATGAGACCTCACCTGGAGTACTGTGTCCAGTTCTGGAGCCCCCAATACAAGAAGGACATGCAGTTGTTAGAGCAGGTCCAGAGGAGGGCCATGAAGATGATCAGAGGGCTGGAGAACCTCCCCTACAAAGACAGGCTGAGAGAGCTGGGGCTCTTCAGCCTAGAGAAGAGGAGGCTCTGAGGAAACCATATAGCGGCCTTCTAGTACCTGAAGGGGGCCTACAGGAAAGCTAGGGAGGGACTTTTTAGAAGGGCAGGTAGCAACAGGACAAGGAGAATTGGTTTTAAACTGGAAGATGGAAGAGGGTAGATTTAGACTAGATATTAGGAAGAAATTCTTTACTGTGAGGGTGGTGAGACACTGGAACAGGTTGTGAATGCCCTCTCCCTGGAAGCATTCAAAGACAGGCTGGATGGGTCTGTGAATAACTTGGTCTAAAGGGAGGCATCCCTACCTATAGTAGGGGGGTTGGAACTAGATAATCTTAAGGGTACCTTCCAACCCAAACCATTCTATGATTCTATGAACTGGGAGGAGTTATGGCTCCCACAATAAATTTGTTTCTATCCAATGCCTTGTTTCCATATATTATGCACTATCCATTTAGGAAAGTGGACTCAGGCAAACAAATTTCTTCGCTTTTGTTTCTAATCTACAAGTAAAACTAATTATTTGTTGAAATAAGTGTTACTCTGAATATAAAAATCTGATACACAATTTTCTGAGTAAATTGCAGGCTATGTTTTAATAGAAAATAACATGAAGCAGAGTAATACCTTTCCTGCCAGGCTTCATTTCACCTTCTTGATCCATCCAATATTCTCTAATATCAATTAAAACTTTCCCTTTAAAGTCACGAACACTGACATATCTCATTTTGCCAATCTGCCAAAACAAATACAAGGATCTTTTAGGTATCTTATGTATTACAGCATTTACTTCTCCAAACAGTATTAGACTCAGACATGTGACATTGCCCACTGCAGCTTATTTTAGACACCAGAGAAACAACTAGATCAAGTGCTTAATCCTTAGAAGCGAGTAGGCTAATAGATAATGACAATATAAATGGATTAAGAACTTAAAACCACTAACGCATTCAGTACTTTTTCTCATGCCAATCTGGCCCTCCTAGAGTAAAAATACTTATTAACCTAAGTTGCATTCTTTTGAAAGCATGTTGGGCTTGGGAATTTTTTTTGCCTCTATAACAACAAAAAAATCTTAACTTTTAATGTTTACTCCCACGTACCAAGGCATGAAATTGTCTTTGTTGACAAATAATACTCTTGGAATTTCAGAGTTTCTGTACCACAACAGTGTAACTGAATTAGGCACTTTTTTTTTTTTAAGAGGGTGGGGAGCAGGTAAAAAGCACAGCACATTGTCTTGCACTATGGATCGCCCTACACATTTAGACTTTAAGATTTTCCCACATTTGATAAAGTATGTGTTCACATGAATTCCAAGTATAATGTAAATTTGAGAATCAGAAGTTAGGTAATCAAAATGCACAAACTAATGTTTTGCTTGTTTAAATTTCTTTATACATCTTGTAATGCCAGTAAGATCCCCTGTTAAATTGCCAGTGCATCTGTCCAGAAAACAAAAACTCCCAATTCAACTAAAATCATCTGCAGATATTTAAGTCATAAGCTGTTACTTCATAAAAATAGATGTAAACAAGTATGCTTTCTGTTTTGTTAAAGCCATTTTTCTTCTTATGCAGACCACATTGAATTAAGTCAAAAAATAACTTTAATACAATTAGGACAACTTTAGATACTGTAAGCCTGAAGCATTTGTTTTCCTTACTTCAAAGTATCCTTTATAATGAACAAGAAACTACAGTTTAAGATATTTTGTGATCAATTTATTAAATACTTCCACAGCACAAGAAATACAACACTCAAAAATAAGGTATGATGTCAGAGTATCTGAGTTCTTTCAGACTTAGCTTGGCACAGTCTGTAGGATTGGCCAAATGTCAGCACTGCTGGCAAAGGATATCCTAAATACATAAACAACATTTCTTGGTTTTACAATATAACACTTCACAGACTTCAAGCAACTTTTAGATTTCTTTCAAGTAGTAGCACTCTAGAACATCTATCAAAGACTAAGTTCATTGCCAAGTAATTCCAGGCTTGCTCTACAAAAAAAAAATCTGATACAATATAGCAGATTAGAGATGCAAATACAGAAAAAAGATTTAGGATTCAAATATTAATAATGAGACTACATACCTTAACTACAGTAAGGCAGGGGGAAAAATATGAAGTATGCATTTAGCCAGTACCTTAACTGGAAAGGGTTCCTGTATGGGAACTGTTGAATCACGGCCTGAACCTCTGATTGACCACCTGAGGCAAGCACTGAGTCAGCCATGGGAGCACAGGTGAAGGCAATCCACCTGTGTGCCTGGAAGGGGTGGAGCTAGGCTCCACCTCTCCTAGACCCCATTTAAGGGCTGACTTCCACTGAGGGAGGCTCTCTTCCTGGAGTTTGCTCCTTGTGGAGTCTTGCTGAGCCTACAACACTAGTGAGCACCTTTTCTTTATTTTTAACTATTCTTACCAGCCTAACTTCTCTGTATACCTGTTAACCTTACAACCCGTTAACCTTACAGTTCATATGAAAATGCTGACATTAAGTTTTATGCCTCTGTCTACATTTCATCTGAATGCTTGCATGAAGTTTAGGATGTTTAGTTGAACTCTATGCAAAACAGTTATCACTGCTAAAAGCTTTAACGCTGGTTTCTGAAGTACAGTTCTAATTAGCAACTAAGGTTAAAAAAAAAAATCTATATTTACCCAAGAAACTGAAGTTTCAGATACCTGCAATTCTGGCATTGAGTCATTTCTAAACAGCTTTTCTTCCTCACAGCAACTGATAGTACTAGAATAACTTCACCAGGCTAAAGCACCTTCTTAATCACAGTAGTGTTACAAGGGTTGTATTGCTTTATTTATGGTAGGATAGTTAATGCTGTTCAATCTTCATGCACAATTTCATGTTTATTAAACATAAAAGCTCTTTATGCCACTCTGCTACATTAAGTAGATCAAAAGATACTATTTCCAGGTTTCCATTTCATAGAATAAAATTAACTGTGTCTAAGTTCCTTTCACAGCTACACAGCTAGCTTCCTGTATGAGTTTCATCAAGCGCTTTCATCTACATTTTCCTTCCAATTGCCAGTTTCCTTTGAAAGGTATACATGCTGAAAGTAGAAACTGAAAAAAATAAAAGCAGCCTTCTTAGCTGGTAACTATTTAGCATTAGAAGGAGCACAGTAAGATAATACAAACTCCTAGTGTGTACTGTCCTGTAAAATAGCTGAGCTCTACAGTGCATCATGTCAGTTCAGAACACTAATTCTGAAACTGAAGTAGCTACCAATGCAGTCCTATTCATTATTTCACAGTCCAACAACTTTACAGAGCATCACAAACATATTTAACTATTTTCAGGAACCTATGATAAGACATTGCACTATGAAACTGAAGAACTTCTCACAATTCAAAAAGCAAATACAACTTCACTTTCAATAAAAAAGAAGGAAAGGAGGCAAGTTCTTTTCACACAAATTAAAGCAGCAATTTCTATGAAATGCCTTTTGTTATGTGGCTCTATTCTGGACAGTCATTAATGTTGTATCCAGACAGCATTAACAAACCTTATCCAAATTAGGCATGGGTAAATAACAGGATTTTTCAAACTAAAGCACATGATGTAGAGCTTACATGGGCTTGAAGTCACAGACAGCAATCTAATACATGAATAATAAACCCTTTCACATTAATGTGGATAATACTTGTCCTTAGATTCTCTAGTAATACACCACAAATTGGAGTGAGAAATTTCTGCACCCTAATCATGCCCAAATGCCTTTATCAAATTCTAAAGTACTCTAGGCTATCTATGAAGCCTAAGAAGGCCAAGACAAAAAAATACTGTTTCATACTGAAACAGTTTCCTACTACTTAGAATTCTATTCTTCATTACTTTCAAGAATAACATTATACTAACATTAGTTTTAAACAATAAAACCTAAATATTGACAAAAGTGCTGAATCTTCTGAATACAGTGGTCACAGTGAGCTCTACATTAAAGGAAGCTGTGTTTTAGATGCATACAGTCTGAAGGTTTAGAACATTAAATCAGTAAGTTACACATCATTTGCTGCCACTCCCACACACAGTATGGGCATCACATAACTTCTGACTATCCTGTGAATGCTTCATAGCTTAATTCCCGTCAGTTGAAATCACATCTGTAAGTTACACTGCAAAGTCACTTGCACATCAGAGATAATTTTACTACCACAAGAAAGCAAAAAGGAGTTTCAACTATTATTTGTAGTCCTAGAATAAGCAAAAATCATACCTAAAAATTTGAAATGCAACTAGAGCTTCTAACATGCTCTCCCAGGTAGAAGGAAAAGAGAGGAAGTAACCATAGACTCACAATGCTATTTTTACACTGAAACAGCTGCATTTTAGTTAAAGCACATAAACTGATGTAGCATAAAAACCAACAGTGATTCACCTAACAGAATAAGCAACCTAAAAATATTTGCTGTTGAGTAACTAGAAGGTAGACAGAGACCAAAGAACACTGATGGTTCAGGTCAAGCTGATGACCAAGTCCAGGCGTTAACACAGTGTCTTCAATTGAAGCTCTCCCTCCCAACTATACAGGAAGAAGAAAGCAAGGACTAACACATTAGGAGTAACTGCCCTGTATTACATAACCAGTTACGCAGGTCTTCTCTCTTGAGAAGAGGGTGGTTTGCTTTTTTTCAGCCCTACTCCTTTGCACAGATACACTCCAAAGTCATTTCTTTTGCCTTACCCATCATTGGGATCATCTTATTAGACATCCCTCCCATATACTTTCACAAACTTAAATTCTTAAGAGACTGATTCTTAATTTTTTCCCATTTCTGTCCCTTACCAAGCCAACTAGTCGCAGACATTTAATAACTCTTGACTCACTCACCTAAAACAAGTAACTCCAAGTTATTTGTATCTCTTGCACAGCTTGTAGAATGCACTACTACTGCCCCAGCTAACCTCAGGAACTACTGTACCATTCCCTCACAAACTCATCATGTTACTTAAAAATATACATTCATCCAATTTTAAAGCTAAGTACAATGTCAAAAATTACACTTTTTTGATGTTCATCAAGAACAATCTGCACCATAAAAACAGAAACAAGTAAATCTTATTTCCAGACACTGTCTTATAAGACAGGAGCCAAGTTGCCCTTGACCTAGTTCAAGAAAAATGAGGAGTCATGAAGAGTGCATACTTAGGTTCTGAGAACCTTTCTTGAAAGAGACCTGATTAAAAAGCATTCCCATGCAGAGATTGTCCTGATTTAATATTTACAATACATTCACAATGAGTACAGCATTTACAGACAAAACGACTACCCACAGTGTTACCATAAGCAAAGACTACAAAGACTAGATCAATTGTCACAACACAGATTTTTACTGAAACCTGACAATACTTTTCCCAAGTTTCTCATCCGCACAGTAGTATCGTAACCCCCTTCCACCAAGGTTTCAGGAGACTAGACACTATCAAGATATTCAAACAAATTCACAAGATTTATACGGACTATAATGTAACATGGTACCTAAACCAGGCTCTAAAATAGTTATCAATTTTACCTGAAACATATTCTCATCTCTGTTACTGCTTTGCTTAGAAGAAGCAGCACCTTTTGAACTTTCACCCATCTTTTGTTTCTTTAGAGGCTTTTCTGGAACAGCTTGCTTTTTCCGCTTCGCCTTGGAGCAAGAACAAAACAAATGCATGAATGCATTCTTTTCCACTGAAAGCAACAACAAAAAAAAAGGAAGTACAGGACAGCTAAAAACTCTTAAAAAAAAAATGTATCTGGAAAGCACCTTCATCAGGGGAACATTTTTTCTTTATTATCATCAGGGTCCAATCTCTGTGCATAGCATGATTAAATATGCTTTTAAAACATTCAGATGGTATAACTTTTAAACATTGGTAGAAATAGTAACTGCAAATAATCTGATTTACATGGTAATCATCCCCCACACACAAAAAACCCACAAGTAATTATTAAAATAATTGGAAACATTCAATTTTCACATTTAAAAACAGTTTAAATGTTAAAATTAATTAACAGAGACATTCAGGTTGGATCAGCTTTTAAGTGAGAAACTAGCAGGTGGTATTACAATAAAAGTAGGAATCTGAAACAGAGAAAAAGAACATGTAAACAAGATAAGCACATGGCACAGAGATGACAAGGCAGGTGGCGGTTTTCACTTTGGGCTTGCAATTTATCCAGACACCAAAATGAAGGGCAGGTTAAGGGGAGGTTGAAGTCATCTCAAAATTAATCTGAACTCTTGCCATAAGGGGCAGTTAATACCGAAGCCTTCTCTCTCTTACCACAAAGTAAGAAAATTCCAGGAAGCTTGTGGCTAGATATACCACATAGTAAATACTAAACAAAGCAAAACACAACTTTAAGTTCACTGCAAAGCAAGAAACATCTTTTTCACAGGTCCTAATCTTGTTTTTTGCCCCCCTCCTTCACCCAAGTGTCTGAAGTTATATGGAGCCAGATGCATTTTTGCCACATGGAAATTAATGTTATCATAATAGTCTGCATATAATTTTCACCTTTTTGTCAATTTCACTATCTGAATCACTTGCAGATGAGCTTGAAGACACAAGTTCCTTTGATTTAGGCATTCTAGGACAAAAAAGATAGCATGAGAACACCGTACAAGAAATACATGCCATTACATCCAGAAAACAATCTTGAAACCTGTTTGTGAAGTCTCACCTTATTAAAACCCTCCTAAAGACTTCCCTGCATTTTCATAAAAGCTTTAACACACATCATGGATGTGATCTCAAACACCATTCGCTCTCATAACTTCCCTTTTTTTTTTTTTGCTGCAACTGCCCTAAAAGCAATATTTTAGTTTTTAACTATTTAAAAAGGCAGAAAGTATGATGGAAAAAAAAATACAGCACATTACACTATTATCCTCAACTTGAATTTTCAATACTACACTCATAAATATATACTACTAAGGCCAGCCACAGCATTATCTATATTCTTCCACAAGCATTTTGCCTAGCTGAATTTGCAAGCTGTATAATCATCATACATGAGGCTAAGCTCCCCATCAGTAACACAGAAGTCTGGAAAAAACCCACAAACCACTTAGTTATAATGAACTACAGTACTGTAATTAATATTTCTACTGTAGCTTTAACACAGTCAGTAGAATCTACTGATTTGCCAGACAAGCAGACATTCAACTTTCCTTGAAAGCATGCTACTAGGTGTGCTTCTATATCTTCTCTCTCCACTATGCAAACATATGGTTAGATAAAGTAGTTGAACATTTTGCCTGCTACTAGAAACTTGCTGTGACAAATAGCTTATGTTCTTTCAGAATAAAAGTAAGCATCACAGAAAAACTGTGTATAATAAATTAAAGCTAGGGAAGGCTAATAAAAGATTAGAGAAACATCTCAGTAAAGGATAATGAATAACAGCATTTTTAAACAAGCTGGTGGTGAAATAAGTCACATACAAAGGAACAGTGAACAATGACAATGGCTCAATGCAGTTTTCAAGCAATGCAAGTTCTGTCATAATAGCTTGGAGCACAACACTGGAAGCTGTAGCACTGAAAATGAAACATGATATGGGAAAGCACACAAACCATGCTGCAGGACAGAGACAAAGGGGAGCTGGAACAAGACAAGGCAAAAAAAACAAGCACAGTGATGACGTAAAATTGAAGAATTGAACAAAACTGATAAACAGGAGCCAAGGGGCCACAAATAGGGAATAACCCTGAAGTCTCCATTACAGTGAACGAGTGACAACATGCAAGACAATAGGAGTGGAAATCAGAGGAAAGAAATGGGGGTTAGAGGTAACTTTCTCAGGAGAGGCTAATAAGGCAGAGCATGAGGAAACACCGAAGCACCATAGGGAGCAAGGGCGGAATACAACAGGCCACACGAGGATGTGGTAAAAGAAAAGAAAAAAAGACAAGCCAAGAACACCGGTAGGCGGCTCCCAATCGCCATTTTCCTCCTCTCTTCTCCACAGCTCTTGTTGTCTCCTGAAGGAAAAGAGACAAAAGCCCAAGCAGGGGTGCGCGGGCAAAGCCTCCCAGGTCTTCCCAAGGCAGAGTGACAGAGAGGGGGCTGCGGCTCGACAGCAGCAAAAAACAGGAGAGACAACACACGCATACACATTAAAAAAAAAAGCCAGGAGCCATCTGCCAGAGTCTGATCCCTGCGTGAAGAAAACAGAGCTAGGCGATTCCCTGACAGTTTTCTCCCTCACTCAAATCCTTTCTGCCCTCTAACACGGCAACTTCTCTTTAGCAGCAGCTCCTCCATCCACTCCAGGCCCTACTCTACAGTAGGACATCACTCCCACAGGAGGCAGCAAGCACTCAAGGAAAGGAGAAAACCCCACCACACGACTACTCGCACGCCTCCCCGAGCCAGCTGGGAGGCACCGAGCCATTAACAGTTAAAGCCAAGCACCAGAGAAAATAGTAGCGACCCCAGCAGAACGAGAGAACACCACCAAACACTCACATACTCCTCCACGCACAGCAACACTGCACTACAAGAACGGATGTAACGCACTGCGGAATCCCCGCCCTTTTCCTGCACCACGTGAGGGGGGGAAGGAAAGGAAGTGTTAGATGAGGATGCATCCCTCTGTTGCTTGCTTCTGCTTTGTTCTACTCATGTTCTACTTCGTCTACACCCCTAAAGGTGCATTGTCCAATTACCGAGCCGGGGGCCACTATCCCGTGACATCCCGTAGCCTCGCTGTCACCTAATACAACACTGCTTCTTTCATTCTGACTGTGGGGTAAAAAGTGCTCCTTATAGGGCTGTAGCTCCTCTGAGGGGCTGCGAGAGATGGTAAAGCTCCTTAGCCCTGTTAAGTTGCCATTCTCAATTACTCTGCCAGCAGCAGTGTGGGAGCAAGAGGAAGTGCAGTGAGGGTTTAGCATGCTAAAGCCACAGCCCCAGCATTACCAGAGGCTGATTAGGAAGGCACCACTTCACAGAATGGCTTGAGTTGGAAGGGACCTCAAGGATCATCAAATCCAACCCCCCTGCCACAGGCAGGGTTTGCCAGCTACTAGATCACATACTAGATCAGATTGCCCAAGGTCCCATTCAACCTGGCCTTAAACACCTCCAGGGACAGAGCATCCACAACCTCTCTAAGCAACCTGTTCCAGCTCATCACTACACTCAATAAAAAACCTCCCCCGATATCTCCCTTCCTTTAGTTTAAAACCATTCCCCCTTGTCTTATCACTGTCTACCCTTGTAAAAAAGTTGATTTCCCTTATGTTTACCAACTCTCTTTAAGTACTGGAAGACCACGACAAGGTCTCTTCGCAGCCTTCATTTTTCCAGGCAGAAAAAGCCCAGTCCCTTCAGCCTATCTTCATAGGAGAGGTGCTCCAGCCCTTGGATCATCTTTGTGGCCCTCCTCTGGACCTCTCCAAAAGCTCCACATCTTTCTTGTGCTGGGGGCCTGTCATGGTTTTACGATTTTTTTTTTTTATCAGTATTCCACATCATAACATCATGTAGAGCACTGGGAGTTAAAGAGTTAATGTTCCAGTTCCACGGACTGTTGATATTTCTGGGTACCTGGTTCTCAGAAGAGAACTACATATCCCAAAAGACTTTCCCTCTAAATGGAAAACGGAAACGGAACAGTAAAAGATAAAACTGTTCACAAGTCACAAGACTGTGCCCTTCTTTTACTGCTCATCTCTGCAGTGTGCGCTCCCTAGCCGTCTCACCTTCAGCATTAGAGTAAGGCCTTCGGTTTTGGACACACTCTCATTTTATTTATTAGCTTCAATTCCAATTATAATGTATTACCTTGCATTCTAATATCATATTTACTAAATTAGTTTTCTCCATTAGCTCATTGCTGCTGTTTTGTTTTTAGGTCCATCTCCCTACATTTTCCCCTTTTCTCCCTTCCCCCTCTCCCAGGGCGTGGGCCCATGGATCCCCCCACCCCATTTAGTCATGGAACTGGGCCAAACCAGCCCATAAACTGTTGACAGAGCCCCAGACTTGGATGCAGTACTCCAGATGGAGCCTCACGAGGGCAGAATAGATAGGGACAATCACTTCCCTTGCCCTGCTGTCCACCCCTCTTCTTATGGAATCCAGGATACCAAGGCTGCAGCCTTCCAACCAATTCTTTATCCACCAAGTAGTCCACCCTTCAAATCCATCTCTCTCTAATGTAGAGATAAGGATGTGGTGGGGGACCATGTTAAAGGCCTTGTAGAAGTCTAGGTAGATGACATCAGTTGCTTTTCCTTTGTTCACCAATGCCATTACTCCATCATAGAAGGCCACCAGATTGGTCAGGCATGACCTTCCCTTGGTGAAGCCATGCTGGCTGTCTCAGATCACCTGCTCATCTCTCATGTGCCTTAACATGTCTTCCAGGAGGATCTGTTCCTGGATCTTCCCAGGCACAGCGGTGAGGTTCACCAGCCTGTAGTTCCCCAGGTCATCCTTCCTCCATTTCTTGTAAATGGGAGTGATATTTCCCTTTTTCCAGTCCCCAGGGATTTTGCCTGACAGCCACCACTTCCCCTTCTCTGTAGTGGTAGGCAGTGCATTCTTTTCCCACAAAGTGGAGCAGGCAGGCCTCACTGCTGCTGTCCTGGGGGACTGACATGAAAACTCAGCTTTGGGGCTAAACACCAGCTTCTGAACTCCCTCCCTGTCATGTGAGAGACGACACAGCAAAACAAACCAACCAAATAAAACTTGATCAAAAATACTCTTGAAAACACAACTTGCCAATCTCTATAGCATGTTTACACCAAAGCACACTGCATCTGAAGTGCCCTGCTGATAGTGCCTCCTGTATAAGGACTTGAAGAAGGGCAGGAGGCTTGGTTCCTCTAAAGCATGGGTGTCCAGCCTTTTTGGCTGTCTGGGCTGCATTGAGTGAAGAGGAATTTTCTAGGACCTCAACTCTGAAGATTGCTCCAGAAGTAATGCCTCCTATTTATTTCCATGGAAACTATAACTGATACAAAGAGCACAATAACACTATTTAATAGAGCACATTCTTATCTAAGAAACTCTATTTTTCATCATAATTACTGATATAGGCTGTTCTGTTTAGCAAGAGGGATCAGCATATTAGTTTAAGGACCAATATATTAGTTTAGCAAAAGGAATCAATGAGTGCTAGTTCTAAAACTTTTCATTTCAGCTTTGTGTGGTGTGTGAACAGTCTTGTTTCCCTCAACTATCCTGCTTCACAAGAAGCACTGGAGTCATAACAGACTACTTTTATCTTTGCATCCACCAGGTGCAAGGAATTCTTCCTTGGATTTCTCATACATTGTTTTGTATTAGAGTTCACTAAGATAGAAAGCTGCTCATTATGAGCTAAGAAACAATGGAAGTTTGCCAAACAAAAAAATATTTAAGGGTCAGCCTAAAGACTCAGTGATGAAGCTGATGATGGAAAAATGAGGAGAAAGTAAGTGGTCAAAGACCACCTGAGGCAGCTACCACACATGCCCAGAGGGACATTAGCATATACTAATGTGTTCTCAGAAAACAATATGTATATGCTAATGTACTACACATGTATGTATTAACTATTTGAATGTAGAATCTTAACTCTGAGAGGGCACACTTGTTTGCCAAGTCACCCAGTACATATCATAAGGAATAAAGGAATGCTGCTTTCTAACACCACAATGCAGTTAAAGAGTTTTCTTCCCGGATTTTGGATGACATCACCACCACTAGCTATGCATTTTCACCAGCAATGAACAAGAACCTGTATGCTGTTGTAAGGTTAATAAGTATACAGAAGTTATACAGTATGTAGAGAAGTTAGGCCGGTAAGATTACTGCATTGGAAAAGATAATCAGATATAAACAAAGGGTGCTCACCAGTGTTGTAGGCTCACAAAAACTCCACAAGGAGCAAACTCCAGAAAGAGATCCTTCCTTAGTGGCAGTCAGCCCTTAAATGGGGTCTAGGAGAGGTGGAGCCTGGCTCCACCCCTTCTGGTCACACAGGTGAATTGCCTTCACCTGTGCTCCCACGGCTGACTCAGTGCTTGCCTCAGGTGGTCAATCAGAGGTTCAGGCCGTGATTCAACAGTTCCCATACAGCTGTACTCCTCAAAATCTGCACCAGCACAAGTGATCCACTGTTGCTGCTGCTACTGCTGAAATGCACCACCCACCACCTCACTGTGCTCACACCCACTGTTTGGTCTCTGTAAATGTTCAGCAAGCATCTATGAATGTCAGTGGATGCTATTTTTTCCTGCATGGAGGAACTCAATGACACATTGTCCTGGTTTTATCAGTATTCCATATCATGGCATCATAGAATCATCAAGGGTGGAAAAGACCTCTAAGATCATCCAGTCCAACCATCCACCTATCAACAGTAGGTCCCACTAAACCACATCCCTCAGTACAACATATAAACATTTCTTGAAAACCTCCAGGGATGGTGACTCCACGTCCAACCTGAATCTCCTCTGGAACAACTTGAGACCATTCCCACTAGTCCTATTACTAGTTACATGAGAGAAGTGGCCGACCCTCACCTCACTACAACCTCCCTTCAGTTAATTGTAGAGAGCAATAAGGTCACTCCTGAGCCTCCTCTTCTCCAGACTGAACAATCCCAGCTCCCTCAGCTGCTCCTCATAAGGCTTGTGCTCCAGACCCCTCAATAGCTTTGTTGCCCTTCTCCAAACATGCTCCAGGGCCTCCATGTCTTTCTTGTAGTGAGGGGCCCAACGCTGAACACAGTACTTGAGGTAAAACCTCACCAGCGAGGAATACAGAGGGATGATCACTTACCTGCTCCTGCTGGCAACACCATTTCTGATACAAGCCAGGATGCCATTGGCCTTCTTGGCCGCACTGCTGACTCGTATTCAGCCAAGCACTGACCAACAACCTCAAGACCATTTCCTCTACACAGTCTTTCAGCCACTCTGTCCCAAGCCTGTAGCGTTGCCTGGGGTTGGCATGGCCAAAGTACAGGATCCAGCACTTGATCTGGCTGAACTTCATCCCACTGGCCACAACCCACCTACCTAGCCTGTCCAGAACCCTCTGTAGGGCCTTCCTTCCCCCAGACAGATTGACAATTCCTGCTAACTTGGTGTCTGCAATGCAAAAATGCAACTGAAAGCACAGCAATGATAATAGAGTCCTAGACAACAGAAAGAGAGAGAAATACGTTCAAATGTGGCAGCCAAAGACAAAAAAAAAAAAGGGTTTTGCCAATTTAGGATCTTACCCGATTATTGGTGCCCATAATTTGGATTCTAAGCGGGGAGGCCCATGTTTGTAGTATCTTCAGGGCACTGGGTCTGCCATCTCTAGGCCTTTCATTCAGGTCCCACAGGGTTTCGTAGAGTCTCTTTGTCTACCCCTGCAGGGACTGAGAGTCTGTCTTCAGGGCAGCCTTAAGAATACCGTTATAGCGTTCAGTAAGGCCTGGCCCTGTTGGATTATGTGGCAGATGGAATCGCCACTCGATGTTGTTTTCTTCTGCCCAGCATTGTACCATTGCACCAGTGAAATGAGTCCCTTGGTCACTCTCAATGACTTGAGGTGTCCCGTGGGCAACCATCAACACATCGTGGTCAACACTCTGGTTTTCATCACTAAGGGGACCTTAATCATGTCCCTATGGCAAATCAGGATCCCCCTCCTTTGGTACCCTATATAGTTATGCAGCCTCAGATATCAGGCCAAAGGGTATGGTACAGACAGCCAGGACATGCCCCAGTGCAAGCCGAAGTGTTGACCCAGGACAGGAACACGGTCTGTATCTTGCTGTGGAGGGCAGATCTACCCCTTCTGGTACTTCTGAAATGTCTGTACTACTTCCCATGAGTCTCTTTAAATCCACAAGATCACCAGGAGGAGCAACATGCCATCAAGATGCTCCAGTGTCACGATAAGATCAGTGTGACACCCAGTGGTGGACTATATGGGACTGATGGAATACGAGCCGAACCTTCCCTGGTCCAAGCAACTATGTGCCTCCAGGAGAACCATCGAGTACTGGCCCACAAAGGAACATGAACTAATCATCAATTGTCTTATATTTTGTCAATCTACACTGCGATGGGCAAATTGTACAAAGTGTTGTGGTGTACGGGATCACCATAATGGAAAGGGCTTACCTTCAACCTGCTCAGTCATTGGTTCATGCCATGAAGAGGTAGAGTGTAGTGGAAATGTTAAGTCAAATTTGAACCAGTGACTGAGCACCTTGGTGGGAAGGCAGCGCCAACCCAGGGGAGCTCAGGTGCATGCAGTGCACCTGAGTGATTGGAAGGGGTGGAGCCAGGATCCACCCCTTCCCAGACCTCATTTAAAGGTTGGCAGTGGAAGTAAGGGTATGTTTCTGGTTTGTTTCTGCTTTTTTGTGGTCTGTGTAGGTTAGATTTTTTTTTCCTTTTTTTTTTTTTGTGTGTGTGTACTGTTGCTGTGTTTGAGTTTTTCTTCGTTTGCGTAGCCTTGGACTTTGCTGTTACTCTGTTGCACTTTCTATTGCTTTACAGTATTATAACGGGCCTCTAGAAAGATTGAACAATGTTATGTGCTGTTAAAGACTGCTTTGTGAGTAATCGGTGTTGGGACATTCCAGTATTGGGATACACTTTTAGCAAAAGCTAGCTGATTAGTCAACACTGAAGTATCTGCTAATTGAGCTGGTGTCATGGTTTTATGCTTTTTTTAATTGGTATTCCCCATCATAACATCATGTAAAGCATGGGGAATTAAAGAGTTAATACTCCAGCTCTGTGGACTGACAACTTTCTGGATACCTGGTTCTCAGAAGAAAAAAACTACGTACCCCAGGGGACTTTGTGTTCAGAGGCAAAGATAAGTCATGGGAGGAAGTCATGGCGCTCTCTCTCTCTCTTGCTGCCTGGTAGTGTGTGGGTGTGCTCCCCAGCCATTGTGCCTTCAGTTCAGAGTAAGGCTTTTGGTTTTGGACACTCTCTCTCTCATTTTATTTGCTTTATTAGCCTCAATTCCAATTATATTGTATTATATTGTGTTATCTTGCATTCCAATATCATATTTAGTAAAAGTAACTTTCCTCCTTAGATGGTTGCTGCTGTTTTGTCTTTGGGCTCAGCTCCCATCTCCCTACCCTCACCCTTTTCCCTTTCCCTTTTTTTTTGGGCTGGTGGGCCAGCAGGCCTGCTGCCCCCTGTCATGGACACAGATTGATCTAGATAACTTCGTGAGAGCTGGTCCTGCTCAGTCAAACTTCCTGCATATGAAGGAGGGGATAAAGTTCTGGTGGTGCACATGAAGAACATGCTGGGCAAGACAGTCTGGGTTATTCCTGCTTTGGGCAAAGGTAGGCATATTTGTGAGACTGCTTTTCTCATGGACCTGGGTGCACATGGTGTATAATGCAGAAGGATGGGAATGTCTGTTGTGTACCTCAAGGTGATTTTCTGCTAGGCGAAGACAGCCCGTCACTTAAATTATATGATGTTATATTACTACATAATATTGCATGTCATCATTATTATGTTTGTTATATGTCTTGTTAACAGTAGTACAGTAAGAACTACCCAGGTTTAAGAAGAATGGACACTGAACCAGAACTAGCTTCTGTGTGTAGTAACCCAACACTGAATCATCCCTCCTGCCCTTAAGGTCTTTTGAGACAGTGCTCAAAGTTATGAACTAAATGAATACCATGGATATTTTACACGTATAGCCCACAGATTATGGTAATAATGTGTGTATATTTATTAAAAAAATAAGCAAGATAAGTGATTATAATTAGTATGCATGGAAATTGTGGGATCTGAACATGTAAATAGTTTGGAATAAGGGGTGGATATTCTTTTAGTTTTAGCTGGGATAGAATTGTTTTCTTCAGTGTCTGGTATGATGTTAATTTGGTTCTAGGAGAAAAACAACGTTGATAACACCAATGTTTATAGTTGCTAAGCCATGTACAGAGCCAAGGCCATTCTCAATGAAGGGGCCAAGGAGCTGGGAGGGAACAGAATTAGGGCAGCTGACTTAAACTGTCAAAAGGGATATTCCATGTGTATGGAAACTGTTGTGTCACAGCTTGAACCACTGATTGAGCACCTGGAGACTAGACTGGTCAGCCCTGGGAACCCAGGTGAAGGCAATTCACCTGTGTGACCAGAAGGGATGGAGCTTGGCTCCACCTCTCTTAGACCTCATTTAAGGGCTGACTGTCAATGTGAAAGGATTTTTTTTCTGGAGATTCCTCCTTTGTGGTATTTTTTTCTGTGAGCCTAGGTTCTCTAAGGTGGGTGAGCATTTTTCTTTTTTCTTTTGTAAATGTTTTCTATTGTGCTGGACCCTCTGCTGTTGCACCATACCTTATGACTGTATGTGGAAGGAGTTTTGAAGGAGGTGGGAGTTCATCTCGCACTCTTTTGCTGCTTGGGAGGCTACCTAGGCATCGGTCAGTAAGTGGTGAGCTATTGCTGGTGCATCACTTGTTATATACATTTGTATATATATTGTCTTAGTTATTATCCTTTTTCTTTTGTGTATTTTATTAAGTAGCTTTATCTTAACCCACAAGTTCTACTATTTTTTTCCTGATTCTTTTCTTCATCCCACTGGGAAGGTAGGGAGGGAGCAAATGACTGTGTGGTGCTGAGCCACCTGCTGGGTTAAACCACAACAAACATGATCAGATTTTTCTTTGAGTTGCATATCTGATTGCAACTCAATACATTCCATTTGAAAATTTGTAGGTGAGTGATCAGCCTCTGTGGTTCTCAGAGAAGGTACCTTTTAATAAGTTGCTTAAAATTAAACGTCTTGGGTTATAATCAAACATGGTGTCACAGTTTCATGGTTTTTCATCAGTATTCCACATCATAACATCATGCGGTGCACTGGGAGTTAAAGTGTTAATATTGCAGTTCCATGGATTGTTGATAGTTTGGGTCTCTTGGTCTTGGAAGAGATGAACTACAACTCCTAGAAGACTTCATTTTTCTGTTTGGAGGGAAAGATAAAATGAACTTAGAGTCACAAGACTCCCCTTTTTGCTCCCTAGCTGCTTCACCTACAGCATTAGAGTAAGGAGTTTGGTTTCAGAAACTCTCTCTCTTTCACATTTTATTTTATTTATTAGCTTCAATTTCAATCATATTGTATTATCTCACATTCTACTACTGTATTTAGTAAACTGAGTTGGTTTTTTTTTTTTTTTTCCCTTAGCTCATTGCTGCCATTTTCCTTTGTCCAGGCCCATTTCCCTACCTTTTCCCTTTTTCCCCCTTCTCTCCCCAGGGCATGGATCTGTGGGACCCTTTGCCCCCTTGTCACAGAAACCAGACTGAATTGTGACACGTGGCCTGCAGGATAAATGTGTTTCAAGTGGAGATAATATCCAGAAGTCATCAAATCCTAGACTGTTTCTGAAATTAGAATAAAGGGAGGTTGGGGAATGAGTTCTCTAGAAGGGGATCCATGAGGTCTGCATAGTTTTCACTATGAAGTGAGGTAAAGAGGCTCTCAGTATGGCCTTTTTTTAGTTTAATAACAGAAAAACAGGAAGTTAATACCAAAAATTAGAGGTGTGCGCTTTTAACTAACTCTTGTAAATTCCCTGTTTCATAATGCTATTAAATATCTTGCAAAATAAAAAGAAGCTGCAATACCTTTTACCTTGTTCTTCATCTATGTGATTGTGGTGGTGCACCCTCAGGCCCAGACTTGCTGCAAATTAAGCAAGTCCTGGGTCTCGCTGTGAGCTCTGTGCAAGTGTTCTGCCTTCTGGCTGCATGGCCTTCCACAAATGGTAATGAGGTACTTGCTCTGCATGTCAGGCTTCAGCTGATAACATGCTCAGGTGGGAAAGCCAGTCAGTACTGATGTGTCCAGTACATACATAAGGACAAATATTGGTACAGGGCAAGGGTGGTGGTGATCCCTTTCACCTAGACTTTTGCTACTTGTGTTACCAACTACAGTGTGTTGTGCCAATGTAGGCAAGAATGAGAATCGGCCCTATGTTTACCATGTAAGTTCACAAGTATGGCTGTGGTGCAATTATGGGCACAAACCGTGAAATAACGGAAGGAGGAATGAGCCAGGAAAGTGGTACATGCAGTACTCCCTCACGCCTAGACCTTGAGATGGTGGAAGAATGCAGTTCCGAAAAGCATCCAGCGCATGCGCATCCGCTCAGTGCGGCAGCGGCTCCCACGATACCAAATGCATTCATTTGCGGGTATGGGGAGGTGGTACAGCTACGGGCCGGCCTACCGCTCTCAGCGGTTTCTCTGACATTTTATGCTTGTATATCAGTGCCGGTTTGGTCGCGCTCTGCTGTAGGTAGGTGGGGGGGGAAGGGGAGCGAATTAGCGCTGCGCGGCGGTGGGGAGGGGAGAAGGAAGAGGAAGGGAGGAGTTCAGAGTTCAGACGACGCCTCCGCCTCCGCCTCCTTCGTCGCCGCCGCCAGTTCGGACTCATGATTCCTATATGCCCGGTAGTTTCGTTTACCTATGGTAAGTAACAGCGCTTGGGGTCCGTCTGTGGGTGGGGGGGGACGGCTGTGAGGTGGCGGGGGTTCTGAGGCGTCATGTCTGACCTGACTCTCGCGCGTTCTTTCTGTTCCCCTTCTTTTCCTTCCCCCCACTTCTTCCTGCTGGGCCTCCTGTCACGGCCCCAACCGCTGCTGCCGCCGCCTCTGGAATATCGTCGCCACAGTACCCAGCCGGCTGGGAGAAGATGCCAAAATGGCCACCGGCAACTACTTTGGATTCACCCATAGCGGGGCTGCTGCTCAATATAGGTAACCACTACTATCCCTCTCTGCCCCGGCTCCGAGCCCACTCTCCCTACTGTGCCTTTGGTGCCGTGTCCCCGAATGGGACCTCCCCGCCCCAGGGGGCTGAGTGCCTAGCGCTGTTCCCGAGTCGGGGCCGCCTCTGCGCTCTGCTCCTCTGGGGTGGCCGTGCCAGGGACCTTCCTTCTCATCTGCCTCGCCCGCGGGTTTTCTTATCTGGTTGGTACGAACCTTACCACATCCCCGTGGTGTGAGGGTGGGGAGGTGGAGCTGGGCACCATGAAAGGGAATCAACGGTTTTATGGAGTCCCCAAACCCTTAAATTAAAATAGTCAACAATACTAGTGAGTTATCGTCTGTCATCCCAGGCCCTTCTTCAGCTTCAGGAAAGGCAGGGCCTGCTTCCCAAGTTGTTGCCTCCACCTCTGTCAGTGTGGAAGGACAAAATCCTTTTTAATGTTGGTTAAAATTATACTAACCCAACCTATAGGAGACTGGATGGATTAGATAGGAGCTGAATCTCCAGAAAATACAAGGGACTGTCTCATTCAGCTGAAGCAATGTTATAATGAATGCTCTAAAAAAATAGAGAAGGTATTTTCAGGTTCAAGCACCTTTTTAAAAGATGTCTTTACTTGGATACCTAAGACCAGAGGCAGGGTCTTACAGTGCAGCTCAGGAATCTGAAATTATATTTCTTGTATAGACATACTCCCTTAAATCATGGTTGGGTTTTTTTTGTGTATCAGAATGTTTAAATAGTAATAATAAAAACGTAATAGTTGTTAGTATCTATTCTCTCTCTTTCTGAAATCAACTTACTCAATTTGGCAAAAAAAAAAAAAAAAGGATAAAATCAGAAACACTTCAATTTTTGATTTGTATTGGGTTACCACAATGAACCCTAAATATGAATCCACATTATTTGTTTCATGAATCTGTAATAAAGACCTTCCTTGACTCCAAAGTCTTGGTTAATAAGAAAAACAGAAGAATAAAGCAAATATATAAGAGCTTATTTACAGACAAATGCAAATTCGTGCTGCTGTTAACTAGCTAATCAAACTTGTTTACCTGATGTAGTTTGAGGAGGGTGGTTTTATGGAGGTCTTGTAATGACTCTCAAAACTGTGCATCTATTCTTTCATGGAGATAGAAAATTCATTGTAATTTACTCTAAGTGTTGAATAGTATCCTGGTTTCAGCTGAGATAGAGTTGATTTTCTTCAGTGTCTGGTATGATACTATGTTCTGGCTTTAGGAGAAAAAGTGTGTTGATAACGCACCAATGTTTCAGTTGTTGCTGAGCAGTGCTGTACAGAGCCAAGGATGTTTCAGCTTTTCAGCTCCTCATGCTGTCCTGCCAGTGAGGGGTCTGGGGGTGTACAAGAAACTGGGAGGGGGCAGAACCAGGACAGCTGACCTAAACTGACCAAAGGGATGTTCGATATCATATGATGTCATGTGAAAAAACTATAAAACTGAGGCAAGTTATCAGTGTTAAATCTCCTGAAGAACATTCAAAAATCTAAGTGTTTAGAGAGGAGATATTGCTTTATTCTGTACAGGGTGCAAGGTGGGAAATCTCCAGAAATCTTTTGTAGAGGAAATGCCTAAGTCACAGCCTGAACCAGTGACTGAGCACCTGGTGTGAAGGCAGAGAGAACCCAGGGAAGCTCAGGTGCATGCAGTGCACCTGAGTGACTGGAAGGAGTGGAGCCAGGATCCACCCCTTCCCAGACCTCATTTAAGGGTTGGCAGTGGAGATGAGAGAGATCACTCTCTGGAGATCCCTGCCTACCTGAGGCCTGCCAAAGGTGAGTAGCCTTTTTTGTTTGTTTCTGTGTCTACGGCTGTTGCATTTGGGTTTGTTCTCATTTGCTGTAGCCAAAGACTTTCTCACCCTGCTTTTATTGCTGTACTTTCCATCATATTATAGTGTTACACTTGGCGAGCCAGCCAAATACTTAATTAGGATGGATTATCTAAAAAAAAATGGTGTGTTGGATGGTCACTGGGACCACTAATAAACCGAAAGAGGAACTCCTGGGGGAAACTCTGGGATTCCTGGGTTCCCCGTGGCTAAGTTCTGCACGGATTATTGAAGAATGGGGACCAATAAGGGACAATGGTCCCATTATTAAATCCCCTTCAAAAATGGCTGATTTCATAAATAAATTAGGTCAAAATTTTTGGACAACTGAGGAAATAGTAGCAGCATTGCTGTAGCATGGCTGCTGCTACTAGTAATGCATATCATTCCTATGAGGAAGAATTAAAAGATGAAAATGAGCTCTTAAAAGCCCATATTAGACAATTGGAAAATAAAACTACATCTTTGATGGGACAAACTGCCTCGCCTTCAAATAGAACTTCCCCTTTGAAATTAAGACCTATATCATTAGAAGGGGAAAATAATTTAGATCAGCAGGATCCTTGGATCCTAGTTGAATCTAAGAACAAAAAGAAAGCCAAACACACTGAAATCCAACTAGAGGATCTGGGAACCTCAGATCCTCTAGAAATAAGACTGGTAATAACTCAAAAGACAAAGAAAATCCAGGATAGACCAGCGGGGTTGGCACCTGAAGAGTGGCCCCCTGCCCATACTACACTACATGTAATGGCGTACCTGTACACAGCTGCTGAACTCATGGATCTGTTACAGCGATTTAAACCAAGACCCTGAGAGAGCATACCAGCCTGGCTCTTGAGATTATGGGACATGGCGGCTGAAAGTGTGGTAATTAATGGGCCTGAGATTTCCAAAATGGCATCTATTACAACACATCCAGCCCTCAGACGGAGGCTGTATGCGACGGTAATACATAATGACAAGAACCATTTTCTAATTCAGTGGATAATGATGGCATGTAGAATCACATAGCTGAACAAAAGTGATGTACTAATAAATGATGGTTTATGGACCTCAATGGAAGAACTTCAAAATTATATTAGAGAACTGGGAATGAAGGAGGCCATTTATGATGACGCATTTGAGAATGCAGACCTGGTTAAGTTTTCGGCAGGAATGAGGGACTTCATACTACAACAAGCCCCTCCCCACCAGTATGGCACACTGGTGCCCATACTGAACCCCTTAGCGGCCTCAGAGGCCATCATCCAACAAGCTGCCCAATTGGTGGCTGATCTGGGGGAAACAGTGCCTTCGGACCAGGTGCAATATTCCAAAAATTGGAAGGGGCAGAGGTCTTCCCCATAACTAAAACTAAGAGACCCATATGGGTGTCCTGAAACCAGATGTTTAATGACTTAATCCAGGCTGGGGTTCAATTTGCAAAAATTGATCGCCAGCCCAATCATGTCCTCTTCCAGCTATAGAGGCAGTTGGAGGAAAATGGAAAGTTTCAAAATATCCCCAAAAATCAGGGGTGAGAATGAACGTGGAACTTGGAAGGTTTCCTATTTCCCAATAAAAGGAAAAACCCTCCTCAGGTGACCCAAGCCACCTGAGGAAAAAGAATTTGCACTTGCGCAGTTACTTGCATGACAGGGGATGCCAGCCCCCCTGCACCTAAGGCCCCTAGTTGGGACCGGAGGCCCTATGTTGAATTGATGATTTTTTTGGTCCCAAAAGAACATATTGTTGGTTATGGCACTAGTTGACACAGGCACAGAAACGTCAATTCTTTATGGTGATCCGACCAAGTTCCAGGGAAATAGAGTGATGATTGGTGGGTTTGGGGCACAGACCATCCCTGTAACCCAGACATGGTTTAGGTTGGGCGTCTCCCACCCTGGGAGTATAAGGTGTCTATTGCCCCAGTCCTGGAGTATATATTGGGAACAGATACACTACAGGGTCTGACTCTCCAGACAACTGTAGGAGAGTTCAGAGTGAGAGAGAGATGTATTAATATCTGGGTGGTGCAGGTGATATTAAGAGGCCATGTGAAACGTGAGCCTATTCACTTGCCAAATCTGCACTGGATTACTTAATACTAAACAATTATCACGGGGTTCCCTTGAGGTACACATTGAACATCCCCATTTTTCTGCATCACCCACCAAGTGGACCCAGGTCCCTGGGCAAAAGCAGTTCCATGGAGAGGTTTGCCCTTTCCAGAGGCTGGAAGGACCCAGACCGCTTTTCCCAGCATGCTCTTTACATGTACTACAGGGACATTATCTCCCTCTACAGTATGTAGGAAGCTGGATTGGGTAGGACCATCACGACTGATAGATCCTCTGGTGTTGACCAGCCAGGTGGCTTCTGCCAGATTGTTTTCCCAATTCTTAAATGTTGCGCCGCCCATTGCTTTCAACATGGTTTTCAACAACCCACTGTACCGTTCGATCTTACCAGAGGCTGGTGCATGATAGGGAATATGATAAATCCACTCAATGCCATGATCTTTGGCCCAAGTATTTACAAGAGAATTTTTGAAATGAGTCCCATTATCTGACTCAGTTCTTTCTGGAGTGCCGTGTCGCCACAGGACTTGTTTCTCCAGACCCAATATGGTGTTTCGGGCGGTAGCATGGGGTACTGCATATGTCTCAAGCCACCCAGTGGTTGCCTCAACCATGGTAAGCACATAATGCTTACTATTGCAAGATCGTGGCAAGGTGATATAATCAACCTGCCACGCCTCGCCATATTTATACTTCTGCCATCGCCCTTCCCCCCAAAGAGGTTTCATCCTCTTGGCTTGTTTAATTATGGCACACGTGTTGCAGCCATGAATAACTTGTGCAATAGCGTCCATAGTTAAGTCCACCCCTCGGTCTCTAGCCCACTTACTTATATGTTGCATCTCTTCCTTGATGGCCCGAGGTCTCATGAGCCCACCGAGCTAGAAATAATTCACCCTTGTCTTGCCAGTCCTAGTCTAGTTGAGCTACCTCAATTTTGGCAACTTGATCTACCTGATGGTTGTTTTGTTGTTCTTCAGTAGCCTGACTCTTGGGCACATGAGCATCTACATGGCGCACCTTTACGACCATATCCTTTATTCGGGCAGCAATGTCTTTCCACAGTTCAGCTGCCCAAATAGGTTTACCCCTCCGCTGCTAGTTATTTTTCTCCCACTACTGTAACCACCCCCATAAAGCATTTGCCACCATCCATGAGTCCATATATAGATAAAGCATTGGCCACCTCTCTCGTTCAGCTACGTCCAAGGCCAGCTGGACAGCCTTTACCTCTGCAAATTGGCTTTATTCTCCTTTCCCTTCAGCGGCCTCTGCAACTTGTCGTGTGGGGCTCCACACAGCAGCTTTCCATCTGCGATGCTTCCCCACAATACGACACGATCCATCTGTGAACAGGGCATATTTCTTTTCATTTTATGGTGGTTCATTGTATGGTGGGGCTTCTTTAGCGCGCGATACCTCTTCTCCTGCTGATGTTCCAAACTTTTTACCTTCAGGCCAGCCCATGATCACCTCTAGGATTCCTGGACGACTGAGGTTCCCCATCCGAGCTCATTGTGTAATCAGCACAATCCACTTACTCCAAGTGGCATCAGTAGCATGATGGGTGGAGGGAACCTTTCCTTTAAACATCCAGTTCAGTACTGGCAGTTGAGGTGCTAGGAGCAGCTGCGTTTCAGTACCGATTACTTCGGAAGCAGCCCGAACCCCCTCATATGCAGCTAAGGTCTCCTTTTCACTTGGAGTGTAGCCCTCTTCCGACCCCCTGTATGCTCGACTCCAGAATCC
>JACDJE010000780.1:48669-60384 GCA_016647715.1 Pavo muticus
ACATTGTCTGTGTCCACAGCAGCTATTCCAAAGGCCCATCGATACCCCTTAGGATCCTTGAAATGCACCCTTCTGAGGTAATCAATACCAAGTATGCATGGAGCCCCTGGGCCAGTCACAATAGGATGTTTTTGCCAGTCTTTACCAGTGAGGCTTATCTCAGCCTCCAACCCAGTCAATTCTTGAGAGCCCCTAGTCACTCCAGAAATATGGATTGATTCTGTCCCTTCATAACTCGAGGGCATTAGAGTGCACTGTGCCCCGGTATCCACCAGTGCCTTATATTTCTGTGGTCCTGATGTGCCAGGCCATCGAATCCACACAGTCCAATAAACTTTCCCCCCTGACTGAGGGCAGGGCCCCTCTTCATTACCTGTGGTAACTGGAGCAACTGGACTGGAGATTAATTTTTGTAATTCTCTCACCCGTGCCTGTAGTACAGAAGTAGCTTGGCCATGCCATTTCCTCATGTCTTCTCCATGGTCACGTAGGTAACGCCACAAGGCAACATGCGGCGTAGTATTCCTTGCTTGAGTCGGGAAGCGTTTGCCTTTAATAGCTGAGATTTTTGTTGATACAGGTGAGACGGAGGGTTCGTCATCTTTAATTAGTTGGATTTTCATTAGTTTGATCAGCTCATTCATTCCCTTCATTAGGCTCTTTGGATCATCCTGATCTTCATCAGGCATTTCTGATACTACTATGGCTTTGTCGCAATTAATCAAGAGACACTTGTCCTTGTACTTTATTCAATTGGTCTGTTACTTGTGAGATGGCGGAAATGTAAGTGTGAGTTGGAGGTAGCAGCTGTTCATAGTTTTGAAGCATAATAACCAATTCGAAAACTAAGGGTCTTCTCTGTTGGTCCTTGTATCTCTTAAACGTTGATGCTAGCATACCGGCGTATCTTACTGGTGCTGTTGTTGTGAGTTGCTGCCATATTTCAGGCGTCGTCCCCACTCTCTCAGGATCATGGTCTTGGCGTGGATCATTTGGAACAAAATTAGGGTTATACAACATTTCCACCACGGCTATTTCCCTTAAATACTGGATACCTTTTTCAACTGTATCCCACTGTTTTATCATAGGCTTCAAACTGTCTTTGTAGGGATACCTTTCCTTCACAGCTATTAACAGTCGTTCCCAGAGGGTGGTAGCCCCATCCCAACATCTACTAATCCCTCTGTCGATAGCTGCATCTCTGGCGATACCTCCTAGTTGGTGAGCTTCATTACCATATAGAGACAAGCTATTGTACCATATAGAGACAAGCTATTGGCCCCTTTGTCCCAACAGCGAAGCAACCAGGAAACAACAGTTTCATTCGATTGCCGTGTAAACTCCTTTCTTGAGCCTTGGATTTCAGTCAACTTCAGAGGTTGACGAACAGTAATAGAGACCTCCTCTTCATCAATCTCTTCTTCATGTCTCTTAGTTTTTTCTTTTGCCTTTCTCGATACTGGTTCTGAGGAGGGCCCCTCGCCTGGATCTTCCTCTACCTCCTCCTCCGCTTCTTCCTTTTTTCGTTTTAGACTCGAGGACACTCGTTTCCTTTTATTTCTTGCCTTCCACAGGGGCAACTGACATTGTTACTGGTGTTTCCTGTGATTGATCCGATTTGACTTGGAGATTTCCCCCTTTGGCTTGAACCTCAGCTCGAAAACTCTCTCTCCAGAATAGTATTATGTAGGGCGCGGTAAGCACAAGCCAAGCCCCAAATAAGTTGTACCTCCTTAGATTTGCGCAATTCTCACCGTCCCTGACTCAAATACTGACTTAGTTTCTCGGGATCCCACAGGTGTTCAAGAGTGAAATCCCATGACATTGTGGGTCCCCACGCTTCTAAGATTTTTCCTAAATCTCTCCATCTTCCCTGCCAGTCAGTATTCTCTGGTTTTGGAAGAGATTCCTTTTGCATAGCATGAATGTATAAGAATAAGTATACATTCAGGGGAATTGATATCATGCACACGACTGCATCCACTAGGTCGGAATTCGAAAAACATGAGAAGAACTGAAAAGGAAGCCCGGAAACCGGTTTGAACATCGTGGTGTCTGTGAAATTAGCCATTCCATCTGGGATGCAATTGCTTGTGAAGTTAGCTATCCCATCTAGGATACAAGTGTCAAAATTCAAATTATACCACATCGCATATAAGTACCAGGCAGGTGTCTCCATCAGGGCCCTTTTTTGGTTATATATGAACCAGATTCCACAACAAGAAATCGCGATGTTAATAATGGGCCAATAATTTGTAAAGAACATGATCGCATTCAATGCCTTAAACAGCATCCCTACAATCGAGAGCGGATTCATAGTTGGTGGCTGCTAAAGTGGAAGAAAAAAATGACAGACCCTCTGTACAATGTTCAGAGTGTGGCAGATTACCTTAAGGTTAAAGTAGCAATGCTTCTGCAGCCTCTGCCTCTCTTTTTTTTAAAACAAGATAACAGTGCCCAAAGTTTACAAATATCCCAGAATACTGGCAGTCCGCCTGGACTTTCAAGGTCAGGGTGTTCAGTGAGCACTCGTGAGAGAGTCCTTCTTTTCTAAAAGAAGGAAAGCAAACTAATGAAGCTCTCCAAAAGCAGAGAGAGGGAATCGTTCTAAAAAGCTAAAAAGCTACAAAGCGATTGCACGCATTCTCCACCAAAAACTGTCACGGGTTTATCTGGACCAGTCTATGCCCGTGACAGGGACAGTGGGCCCAAGGGTCCCCCCAAAAACAGGAAGGGAAAGGGAAAGGAAAGAAAACGAACAGACCTCTAGGGAGGTAAACTTATTTTACTAACTATAATATAATACAATCTAATTAAGACGGATAAATCAAACAAAGTGGAGAGAGAGAGTTATCGGAGCACTTGCCTCTTCGTCGGTCAGGAAGAAGAGAACGAGGCCACCCTAAGCCCGTCCCTCCATGACGTGTAGGGACAGGTACCCGGATAGAGTGTTAACACTTTAACTCCCAATGCACTACATGATGTTATGATGTGGAATACTGAAAACCAAAATCACAAAACCGTGACAGATAACAATGGATCTGACTGGAACGTGTTAAAACAAAATTGTTATAAATGTTATAGTGGCTTAGTAGCTGCTGATTACAGTGCTCATCTTTTTGTTCACAGTGTGGTTTTATTTACATTCAAAGTTGTGTTTCTTAACTCCGGTTGTGTTGTTTATCACTTCTGAGGGCTGACCTAGGCTTCATTATAGTTTTGCCAGTTTGTATATATCATATGCTCATGTTGCACTGACCATGAATTTAATTTGGTGTCTACACTCAATAGTGCCATAATTCTCACACTTCAGGAACCTTACTGTGGAAATTTTTAACATGTATACTCTTTACTCCAGGCAAGTTAAAATGGTTCTGGAAAGCTTTAAATATACCTGGGATGTTCAGACTAGCACAATCTTCTTGTTATATTTTCTGCACGTGTTTCTGGTTTTATTTATGGTTAAGAAACTATTCAAAAACATCACCCAGAGATCTACTCTGAGGCAGGATGGCTGTATGGGGTAATATATGGGCAGACATCTATCACCATTATCTGGAATTCACACCTGAACAATTGCAGAATCCTAAGAAGCTGGACAATGTTTTTAAAATGGTGTACCCTGATCATGGCAATATCAAAGAGTTAGAGCTCACCATGCTGGGGTCTGGCTTGCACCTATAAAACACTATTCAGCACTCTCACTAGGAAGAGAATGCCTCTGGATCTGAACTAACCACTGCCACAGGTGCTGTGGCTGAACCAGAAAACCAACTTGTGCAATTATTTGTTGCCCCCGTTCATAAGCAAAAACAATGGATGTGAAAATCGGCTCCTTTAGTGAGGGAAGAAACTGCTACTGGGCAGGAAGAAGATGATGAGTAAGACTACTCCAAACCACGGCCATCATGAGAATGGGAGGAACTGGCAGAGATTATAAATGAGTTAGTAACCACCTGATGCCTATCCCTAGGTGAGCTGTGAGATATGTGAAAAGATTTCAGCCAACTTTCAGGTGAGCACCTAACTGCTGTGATGCTGGGATAACAGGTCTGATAGCCTGGATTTAGTGGGTATGGAGGCCAGGCAGCTAGGATACCCTCTCTAGGGAAGGGGACACTGACAAAGCAATTGCAAAAAATTGAAAATCTCTCCCCCTCTGGACATGACTCCTGTCAGCTGTGAAGGAAAGGTATCCTGACAAGGAAGATGTTACCTGTCAGCCAGGTAAGTGGATCACCATGAAGTGTAGTATCCAGTATCTGAGGGAATTAGATGTACTGGAGGTTGTTTATACTGACCTGGACAACAATCAATCACCCCAGAATCCAGATAGCATCAAGAGCACACGATCCATGTGGCAGAAGTTTGTATGGAATTCACTATTGTCGTATGCCAGCTCATTGGCAGTAATGGCCTGGAAACATGGAGAGGAACAAAGTGTGGATGAATTTTCTGACTAACCCCAACAATATGAAGAAAGTCTCTCTTCCTCCCTACAGGCCTGTGTCTTGACTGTGGAGAATTTTTCCTGAAAGGTCCAACAATTTGATGGGACTATATCTTTATTTCTCACCTGTATGGACTGGTACCTCAGCAACTGGCTTAGTAAGTGTTATTCTGTTGGAGAGAGGATATAGTGGGCACATACCATGTGCCACCTTGTGACTTTACCTGTGTGACTGTGGGGTGGATATGAGGAAGTGGGATGGAAAATCCAATTTGATACTAGAGATATGGGTACATGAGTTGAAAGGGTAAACAATCACAAAAGGAGTCTCTTATAGGAAAATGGCCACTCCAGTTTTCAGTGCACAGCTCTCTAAACAGAATAGAGGGTCTGTTCTTATTTCTGAGTTGGATAACAAACTTTTTGGTTCATATTCATGAGTAATGAGGAAAATAAACAGGACTAGAGGGGCTCTACCTCCATCCAGGTGGAGGAATAAACTGAGTTTATTGGACTCTATAGATTTGATGGTCTAGCACATCAGAACCACAGGAATATACGGCTCTAGTGGACACTAGTGTACAGTGTACCCTAATGCCATCAAGTTATAAAGGGGCAGAACTCATCTGTATTTCTGGAGTGACAGGGGGATCCCAAGAGATGACTGTGTTGGAGGCTGAAGTAAGCCTAACTGGGAATGAGTGGCAAAAACACCATATTGAGACTGGCCCAGAGGCTCCATGCATCCTTGATATAGATTACCTCAGGAGAGGGTACTTCAGTGACCGAAAGGGTATCAGTAGATTTTTGTTGTAGCTGCCTTTGAGATGGAGAATATTAAAAAGCCATCTACATTGCCTGGTCTCTCAGAGGAGCCTTCCATTTTGGGGATGCAGTGAGTCAAAAAACAGCAGGAACTGATCACTGTCACAATGGTGCACCTGCAGCAATATCGCAGCAACCGAGATGCGTGGATACCCATTCATAAGCTTATTCGTCAACTGGAGAGCCAAGGAGTAATCAGACTGCATTGGAACAGGGGAAGCTGCTGAACACCTGTAATATATTGATGACATCATTGTGTGGGGCAACATAGCAGAGGAAGTTCTTGAGAAAGGGAAGAGAATAATCTGTATCCTTTTGAAAGCTAACTTTGCCATAAAACAAAGTATGGTCAAGGGACCTGTACAGGAAATCTCATTCTTAGGAATGAAATGTCAAGGTAGACATCGTCAGATCCCTATGGATGTGATCAACAAAAGAACTGCCATGTCTTCATTTTTAGTAAAAAGGAAAGACAAGCTTTCTTAAGTGGTGTGGGTTTCTGGAGAATGCATATTCTGGATTACAATCTGATTGTAAACCCTTTCTGTCAAGTGACCCAGAAGAACAATTTTACATGGGGTCCTCAGCAAAAACAAGCTTTTGAACAAATTAAATAGGAGATAGGGCTACCACATGAACTCGGGCCAGTCTGGGTAGGACAAGATGTAAAGAATGTGCTCTACACAGCAGTCAGGGAGAATGGCCTCACCTGTAGCCTCTGGCAGAAAGCCCCAGGGGAAGACTCGAGGTCAACCCCTAGGGTTTTGGAAACAGGGATACAGAGGATCCGAGGCCTGCTATACTCCAACTGAAAAAGAAGTATTGTCTGTATATGAAGGGGTTCAAAGCTGCATCGGAAGTGGTTGGTACTGAAGCATGGCTCTTCTTGACACCCCAACTGCCTGTGCTGGGCTGGATGTTCAAAGGGAGGATCCCCTCCACACATCATGCAACTGATGCTATGTGGATTAAGTGGCTTGCACTGATCACGCAACAAGCTTGAAAAGCAAATCCCAGTCACCAAGGCATCTTGAAGTTGTTATGGAGTGACCTGAAGGTGTGCTAAAGAGGCTCCACTGTATAATGAACTATCAGAAAGTGAGAAGCAATATGCCTCATTCGCTGATAGGTCCTATCATAGTGTGGGAAAGTGTCAGAAGTGGAAGGCTGCTGTATGGAGCCATATATGACAAGTTGCAGAAACTGCTGAAGGAAAAAGTGAATTGAGCCAATTTGCAGAAGTGAAGGCCATCCAGCTGGCTTTAGACATTGCTGAATGAGAGAAGTGGCCAGTACTCTTCTTCTATACTGGCTCTTAGATGGTGTCAAATGACCTATGAGTGTGGTTACAGCAATGGGAGCAGAACAGCTGGCAGCACAGAGGCAAATCCACCTGGACTGCTGCATTGTGGAAAGATATTACTGCCTGGGTAGACAACGTGGTTATAAAAGCATGTTATGTAGATACCCACGTACCCAAAAGTTGTGCCACCAAAGGACATCAAAACAAACAGCAGGTGGATTAAGCTGCTAGGAATGAAGTTGTTGCCCTGGTTTCAGCTGGGACAGAATTGATTTTCTTCATTGTGACTGGTATGATGCTATGTTTTTGTTTTTGGAGAATAACAATGTTGATAATATAGAGATGTTTTATTTGTTGCTGAGTAGCGCTGCACAGAGCCAAATGGGCTTCACCCTCTCTTACTCTCTTGCCAGTGAGGGATCTGGGTGTGCACAAAGAGGTGGGAGGAGATGGAACCAGGAGAACTGACCTAAATGGGTTTAAGTGATGTTCCATACTGTATGACATCATACAAAAAAGTGTAAGAACTCGGGGGAGTTGGCCAGGGTGTGTAGCTGCTGCTTGGGGACTGGCTGGGCATTGGTTGGTTGATGGTGAGCATTGTGCATGACTTGTTCTGTAAATGTATATATATTATTATCATTACTATTATTTCTCCTTTTCTGTCTTAGTATATAGTTTTCATCTCAACCTACAAGTTCTACTTTTTTTTTCTCTAGATTATCTCCTCCGTCCCTCTGGGTGAGGGAGGAGTGAGTGAAAGGCTGCATAGTACTTCACTGCCTGCTGGCTTAAACCACAACAGTGGCTCACGTAGGTCTGCATTAACAACATAAGGATGGATTATTTCTGGTTCAGTGGGTTTGTGACACCTCAGGCCTTCAAGGAATAGATGCAACGTACAGGTGGGCTCGGGATTGAGGGAGGGGTGGATGCTACTGCACACGCTACCCATGAATGTGGAATGTGCTGCAATTGAGCAAGCCAAATGGATAAAGTCCATCTGGTATGGAGGTCAGTGGCTGAAATATAAATATATAGATACCTAGCAGGTTGATTATCTCAACATCGCCACAAACTTGCCATGGCAAGCACCGTGCACCTACAGTGGCAGAAGCAACCACCAGATGGCTGGAAAGCCATCCCATGTCACTGCCTGAGATGCTATCCTGGGCTTTGAAAAGCAAGTCTTATGGTGACACGGTGCCCCAGAAAGAATTGAGTCAGACAATAGGACTCATTTCCAAAACAACCTCATAAGCATGTGGGACCTGAGTGTGATGTAAATGATATGGAATAAGGAGTGGATATTGTCCTGGTTACAACTGAGACAGAGTTGATTTTTACTTCATAGTATCTGGTATGATGCTGTGTTTTGGCTTTAGAAGAAAAACAACATTGATAACACAGCTCACATCTACTGTTTGAATGTCAGTAGGTGCAATTTTTTCCACGTGGAGGAATTCAATGACACACCTTTCCTTCATATGCACTTCCATGTCAGATGCCATTTTGTCAGAATACCCCCCTGCTGCCATCTGTTGCATGGCAACAAAATTTGATGAAATATTGGTGAGAAGGTTCAACCTCTACTGCCATATCTCCAGCATATTAGAATAAGATGCATAATAGGATAAGAGCAGCCTCTGTAAATAGTTTTTATCTTAACTTGTGAGTTCTATTTTTTTCTTCTCTACCCTATGGGGAGAAGGGGTTACCTGCTGAGTGAAACCACAACAGATCCTAAGTTGGAAGGAAAATTCTTTACAATCTCAAGTTCCTTGAAGTTATTACTGGGAAAAGAAACAGAACTATATGGAAGTGTTGCATTCTCGATATTGTTCACATGTGATAAAGCTTTCTACCTTGAGTTTATTTTATGGAAAAAGCATTGTCTTTCAAAGCAAAAAAAACATTTTAGAAGTCTATATTTCTTTTCTATATCAACAGTGCTACTACTGTTTCCTTGGTTAAGATCTGTGTGCAGTTCAGAAGTTTTTCATGGCATCTTGAATTTTATTTAAGGGAATAAAAATGCCTAACAGAAGAGTTTAAGAGTTTGTTCTCAGCATGTGGATTTTGTGTTGGTGATGTTTTAATTCAACTTAGCTAAATGTAAGTGTTCAGGCAGAAATTTTCCTGGTAAAATGTCTCCCTGGGAGCACGCTTTTTTAAACCTATATTATAGCTTAATTAATTATTCTTTGTAGAATTGGGCAGAGAGGTCTTGATAATCATTTCATGTCTTTGTGTTTTGGAATAACACCAGTGTTGTGTAACATCTTTATTAATGATCTGGACA
Source organism: Pavo muticus (assembly GCA_016647715.1). Taxonomy (NCBI): domain Eukaryota; kingdom Metazoa; phylum Chordata; class Aves; order Galliformes; family Phasianidae; genus Pavo; species Pavo muticus. The sequence goes on from JACDJE010000780.1 coordinate 57,550, forward strand.
GTGGGGTAAAGTGACCCTTCAGTAAATCATCAGATGAGATGAAACTGAGGGGAGTGGCTGACTTGGAGAGATCTGCTGCCATCCAGAGGAACAAGGACAGGTTGTAGAGGTGGACTGACCTCATGAAGTTCAACAAGGGGAAGTGCTGAGCCCTGCACCTTGGGAGGAACTATGCCAGCCACCAGTACGTGTTGGAGGCACCCATCTGGAAAGCAGACTTGCAAAAAAAGCCCTAGCAGTCCAGGATGAAAGTGAACCAGCAGTGTATCCCTGCAGCCAAAAAGGCTAATTATATCATAGGCTGCATTAGACAAAACATCACCAGTAGATCAAAAGAGGTGATTCTTTCCTTCTACTCAGCATTAGTAAGGCTACACCTAGAGTACTGCATCCAGTTCCAGGCTCCTAGTACAAGAAAGACCAAGTGTAACACTGTAAGGCAATAGAAAGCATAGCAATAACAACATAGTAACAAAGTCCTAGACTGCAACAAGTGAGAATATGCCCAAATGAAGCAGCTACAGACACATGAAAAAAAATCTGCTTACCTTTAGAATACCTCCAGTATGCAAGGAACTCAAGAAAAAAAACCCTTGCCTACACTGCCAACCCTTAAATGAGGTCTGGGAAGGGGTGGATCCTGGCTCCACCCCTTCCAATCACTCAGGTGCATTGGATGCACCTGAGCTCCCCTGGATTGGTCCTGCCTTCCCACCAGGTGCTCAATCACTGGCTCAAACTTTGACTTAGCATTTCCACTACACTCCACCCCTTCACGGCATGAACCAATGATTGAGTAGGTTGAAGGTAAGCCCTTTCCATTATGGTGATCCACTATACCGCGACACTTTGCACAATTTGTCTGTTGTGGTGTAGATTGACAAAATATAAGATAATTGATGATTAGACACTTTGTACAATTACCTGTCGTGATGTAGATGACAAAATATGAGAGGAGTAATGATTGGTTCATGGTTGAAGTCCATGTTCCTTCGTGGGCCAGTACTTGATGGTTCTCCTGGAGGCACATAGTTGCTTGGACCAGGGAAGGTTTGGCTCGCATTCCATCAGTCCCATATAGTCCACCACTGGGTGTCACGCTGATCTGATAGTGACACTGGAGCATCTATATGCCGTGTTGCTCCTCCTGCTGATCCTGTGGTCTCAAAGAGACTCATGGGGAGTAGTACAGACATTTCAGAGGTACCAGAAGAGGTAGGTCTGCCCTCCATGAAAAGATACAGGCCGTGTTCCTACCGTGGGTCAACACTTCGGCTTGCAGTGGGGCATGTCCCAGCTGTCTGTACCATACACTTTGGCCCAAAATCTGAGGCTGCATAACTATATAGGGTACTGCCGCGGAGTCAACAGGGATGGGTGTCCAGCGCGCGGGGAAGCATGACAAACTCAATATGAGTGGTAAAAGCTTCACTTTATTCTAAACAGAGCAATCCTTTTATAAGGAAGAAAGTATACTTGGCATTGCCCGATTGGCTACATATCTTATTGACATTAATCAGATTGGTTACTAATGCTCATTGCTACATCAACTACTCATATTTACAGCACGGGGGGGTGTATANTTCTTCAGTAGCTCGACTCTTGGGCACATGAGCATCTACATGACACACCTTTACGACATTGTCTGTGTCCACAGCAGCTATTCCAAAGGCCCATCGATACCCCTTAGGATCCTTGAAATGCACCCTTCTGAGGTAATCAATACCAAGTATGCATGGAGCCCCTGGGCCAGTCACAATAGGATGTTTTTGCCAGTCTTTACCAGTGAGGCTTATCTCAGCCTCCAACCCAGTCAATTCTTGAGAGCCCCTAGTCACTCCAGAAATATGGATTGATTCTGTCCCTTCATAACTCGAGGGCATTAGAGTGCACTGTGCCCCGGTATCCACCAGTGCCTTATATTTCTGTGGTCCTGATGTGCCAGGCCATCGAATCCACACAGTCCAATAAACTTTCCCCCCTGACTGAGGGCAGGGCCCCTCTTCATTACCTGTGGTAACTGGAGCAACTGGACTGGAGATTAATTTTTGTAATTCTCTCACCCGTGCCTGTAGTACAGAAGTAGCTTGGCCATGCCATTTCCTCATGTCTTCTCCATGGTCACGTAGGTAACGCCACAAGGCAACATGCGGCGTAGTATTCCTTGCTTGAGTCGGGAAGCGTTTGCCTTTAATAGCTGAGATTTTTGTTGATACAGGTGAGACGGAGGGTTCGTCATCTTTAATTAGTTGGATTTTCATTAGTTTGATCAGCTCATTCATTCCCTTCATTAGGCTCTTTGGATCATCCTGATCTTCATCAGGCATTTCTGATACTACTATGGCTTTGTCGCAATTAATCAAGAGACACTTGTCCTTGTACTTTATTCAATTGGTCTGTTACTTGTGAGATGGCGGAAATGTAAGTGTGAGTTGGAGGTAGCAGCTGTTCATAGTTTTGAAGCATAATAACCAATTCGAAAACTAAGGGTCTTCTCTGTTGGTCCTTGTATCTCTTAAACGTTGATGCTAGCATACCGGCGTATCTTACTGGTGCTGTTGTTGTGAGTTGCTGCCATATTTCAGGCGTCGTCCCCACTCTCTCAGGATCATGGTCTTGGCGTGGATCATTTGGAACAAAATTAGGGTTATACAACATTTCCACCACGGCTATTTCCCTTAAATACTGGATACCTTTTTCAACTGTATCCCACTGTTTTATCATAGGCTTCAAACTGTCTTTGTAGGGATACCTTTCCTTCACAGCTATTAACAGTCGTTCCCAGAGGGTGGTAGCCCCATCCCAACATCTACTAATCCCTCTGTCGATAGCTGC
>JACDJE010000780.1:63102-79602 GCA_016647715.1 Pavo muticus
AGCTTGTAGACACTGTAGATCGCCTAGGAGCTTTTATGCATCATTAAGAGTTCGAATGTCAGTGTGGAGTGACAGCTTCTGTGGGCGGATGCAGGATTGAGTGATGCTCCATCCCAGGTATTTCATAGGTACGGTGAGGAGGATGAGGCCTCCAGTAGAACCAAAGCCCCTGTCTCCTCTATGTTCTGCATGGGTGGGCTGTATGTCGTGTAGAAGGTTTGGTAGGGGAACTATTTGTGCAATACGTGACCCCGCTGGGATGTGCACGGGCGGGAACTGTGTTTGTACGACAATCTGAATCGCACCTTCAAAGTCCGCATCAATAAGTCCAGGAAGGACATTTAGTTCATGCAATCTGGTGGAGGAGCGACCAAGTAGAAGTCCCCCAGTTGGCGACCCTGCTATCAACAGCGGTCCTTTAGTCGTGGATGGGACCCGAACGGGCTTACAATCAATAATAGTCATATCTATTGCGGTTGCCAGGTCCAGGCCGAGGCTTCCTCTCGTGGCTGGTTGCAGGTCAGTTGCTGGGGTGGGTAAGGCTGCTGTTGAGGGCCCTGTGATGTTAGCGACGCTCGGAGTCGACGGCGCCATCGTGAAGGGTGCCGCTATCTGGGCCGAAGCCGCTACTGTTGTCGTGGCGCGGCGGCTGTTCACGCTCGGGTTGGAGCTTCCCGTTTCCCGAGCATCAGCAGGCTGCAGTTACATGAGTATCATTCTGACATTTATCACACCATACCATGGAAAAACATTTCTTTTTTACATGCCCCATTTTACCACATCAATAACACACCCAGTTGACATCACTTCCCCTTATATTAAATTCCCCCTTTTTTTTATCATGATCAGCAAGTCTACGCCACTCACACTCAAAGAGTAACAATTGCAAAGGGGATAACAATAATTTTGCTACATTCATACAATCATATGGTGCCATCACATCTGCTGAAAAAAAAAATCCAACTAAGTATTTGTCAAGCTGCCTCAAACCCAATACCATAGTCCGAAACTGTCTTCTTTGCTTGCTGTAAAATTTTCCAATCATGTGATCGCCGCATCACCGTGGGACTGCTGGGCCTGAGCGGCGCAGAGGGGGGCCTCGGGGCGGGGCGGAGGGCGGGAGTGCGACGAGCATCGGGGGCGGAGGTGAGGGCGGGAGGGCGTGTGACGAGCGTCGGGGGCGGAGCCGAGGGCAGGAGGGAGTGCGATGAGCGTCGTGATTTCTCTTCTCCCTGGCCAGGGGCGGGGTCGGAGCCACGGATCGAATCCGAGCCGCTTTCTGCATCAAGGGGCAGTGGAGGGGGTAGGAGGGAGGGCGATGGGAAATAGTCGGAAGAAATTCTTCCTTGTCGTATTTGTTAAAGCCTTTCCATTATTTGGTGCCAGACAGATAAAAGTTTAGCAGCTGTTCTGTCTTTAGTAATAGAAACCTCCCAGAGTTTTGTACCAATTTTGTCCCAAAGCTCTCCATCAAGAGAGAACCCAGTTTTCGGAAATTCAGGGACATTTTTGCTTATCCATTTAAGAAAAGTAACTAATGCTGAGGTAGATACAAGCTGATTCTGAAACTTTAAAACTAACAGTAATACTTCAAGATTTACTTGCTTCTTCTTCGTTAGAGAACTCCCCCTAGTTCCCGACTGCTCACCTTCTGTCCTGCAAAATGGTGCGGGCAGACACGAAAAAATCTCTCCGTAGTTCAGTCGGGCAGCGTGGCGGTGGAGCGCAGCAGAGGGGGCGGCGCGGAGCCTCTGTGGCCCCCGGACGATTCAGGTGCCTCTGCACATACCTCCCTGAATGCTCCTGCCTCGACCCCCAGCCTGATCTCTACCGACACTCCTGCAGCTGCTATATTAGGAGTGCGCACCGGGACTGGTGCTCCAGTGAACGGCATAGGGGTATAGTCTGCCACTGGCTTAAACAGACCCGCGTCCTCGGGCGCATTGCCTAGCTGCTGAGAGGCCACAGCTGCCATGTCCTTCTCTAATTTATGCTTTTTAATACAGTTAATCACTTCCCTCCAAGGCTTCATTAGCTTTTTCGCCTCCTTTTTATCATCTATAACCTGATCCTGTAATATATCACTGAGCTTACACCACTCCCCCTTGTCGAAAAGCAACCCTGACTGCGAAAACGAGCCAGTTGCCTGACCATATGCTATCAGTCCAGAAACTTGCTTAATAGTTCCACTATCCATTCCCCGCTTTTCTAAAAAGCATAATAATAAATTTAGGGCTACCTCTCTTTCCATGGCGCACTGTGACTCTGCGTCTCACCGCAACAATGCCTACTAGAGAACTTCTCGTTAAATTGGAGCTCCACTCTTCTGCCCTCCGGATCCGTGCAGACCCCTCTCGGTCGGTCTAGGCAATCTTGCCCCCCAGTCCAAACGGTACTGGTGCTCTCGTCCGTCCGCGCGGTTCCTGGTTCACCTCGGGTCCCTGGTCGGGCGCCACTTGCCGCGGAGTCAACAGGGATGGGTGTCCAGCGCGCGGGGAAGCATGACAAACTCAATAGGAGTGGTAAAAGCTTCACTTTATTCTAAACAGAGCAATCCTTTTATAAGGAAGAAAGTATACTTGGCATTGCCCGATTGGCTACATATCTTATTGACATTAATCAGATTGGTTACTAATGCTCGCTGCTACATCAACTACTCATATTTACAGCACGGGGGGGGTGTATACATTCCAGCGTATGCACACACTAATTCCCTGTCTTGCATCTGCTTCTAGCTTCAAGGCCACAGTGACCCTTATCTGCACTCCTCCACTATCCTGTTCTCACAGTATTTTTCCAGCATGATGCCTTCTGTGCTGCCACAGAGATTTTGCTCGTACAGCGAGTCATGGCTGCCTTGCTCCTTCAGCCATTCCTCCACAGGGTACCAAAAGGGGGGTCTGGATTTGCCATAGGGACATGATTAAGGTCCCCTTAGTGATGAAAACCAGAGTGTTGACCACGATGTCTGCAGGCCATGTACTTATTACCAGGAGGACTACTGATCCCTCAACCTCCAGTAATCTCCCCCAAGGCTCAAGTAAGCCACACCACTTTGGTCCTACTTGTACCATCTAACGCCATTCTATTTTATGGGCACCAGGTTCTAGGTTTTCAGGGGCAGAGAGCAGAAGATTATTTTCATTGCCAATTTGGGGTCTTACCCAGTTATCAGTGCCCATAATTTGGATTCTAAGCGGGGAGGCCCATGTTTGTAGTATCTTCAGGGCACTGGGTCTGCCATCTCTAGGCCTTTCATTCAGGTCCCACAGAGTTTCGTAGAGTCTCTTTGTCCACCCCTGCAGGGACTGAGAGTCTGTCTTCAGGGCAGCCTTAAGAATACTGTTATAGCGTTCAGTAAGGCCTGGCCCCATTGGATTATGTGGCAGATGGAATCACCATTCAATGTTGTTTTCTTCTGCCCAGCATTGTACCATCGCACCAGTGAAATGAGTTCCTTGGTCACTCTCGATGACTTGAAGTGTCCTGTGGGCAGCCATCAACTTGGTAAGTGCCTTGATGGTATATGCCTGGTTCAGTCTTGGCGCTGGATAGCCCTGCATTAGCCCACTTGCTGTGTCAACACAGATCAGGGCATATCTAGCCCCCTCAGACCGAGGGAGGGGCCCAATGTAATCGACCTGCCATTGCTGGAGAGGATTGTTTCTTCTAGCAAGATGGGCTGTTTTCTTGGGCAATGATCTCAGTCTCATCTTGGAGCAAGCATTGCAGTCTCAGCATGCCTGGACAATATCATACAGTTGCATGGGCAGCCGCCATGCTTTAGCAGCTGCCCACATTGTCTTTCGTTCAGCATGCCGCAGCTTCTGATGTAACCAACAGGCGATGTTCTCGGATGGTGAATCCTCAATCCATCAAACTCAAGCCAGCGTCAGCTTCATCATTTCCCGATGACTGTAGAGTTTTGTGGCCAGAAACATGGTAGACATGTGCGGTCCTGTGTTTAAACACATTCCAGATGTCTAACCACATATCTTTGCCCCAGATTGGTTGGGTGTGAATAGTCCATTCCTGGGTGGCCCACTGTGCAATCCAAAGAGTGAGCCCCTGGTACACAGCCCATCTATCTGTGCAGATGTTCAGGATACCGTCACCAGGTTCCTTGGTTATAACCATCCACACGGCTCCCAGTTCTGCGCATTGGCTACTCTGACCATCCCCCTGTTCAAATCACATTGTTTCACTGGAGGGACAGTATGCTATCGCTCTCCACTTCCTCGAGTTACCCTTGCTGGAAACATATGTACAACAGTCATCTTCAGGAATGGGATATTTCCCTTTCTGAATGGGACTCTTCTCTGGAGGAGCGACCAATGTTTCTTCAGGCACATCACTGTGATACGTCATGGGGCCTAGGATCTTCTGGAGTTCTTCTTTCAATGGTGACAAAGACAGACTATGAATCTACTGCCTCCAGTGAGTCAGCCGTCAACATGAGATCATCAATATAGTGGTACAGTTTGATTTTATTGGGATTATTCCAATCTGCTAGGTCATGTGCTTCTAAGTTATGACAATATGTAGGTGATTACACGTACCCTTGCGGCAGGACCTGAGAAGTCCACTGATTGCCTCCCCACATAACTGCAAACCAATCTTGTGATTCATCATGGATGGGAATACTGAATAACACATTTGCCAAGTCTAAGACACAATGGTAAGTTTCTATCTCCCTACTCAATGTGTCCACCAGTGAGGCAATATTGTGCACAGCTGCATGAATGGGCAGCGTGACCTTATTTATTCTCTGTAATCCACTGTCATTCTCCATGTGCCATCTGACTTCTATACTGGTCTGTCAACGGTTTACAGGCTGGTTCAGCCCGGTTCCGTGACTAGTGGGGTGGAGGGATTCACAAATCCACACCTCCGGAAAGGGGAAACAGGGGACCCTGAATAATTAAAAACAGCAGCAACAATCTGAGGAGAAACAAACTAATTTACTAAATATGGTTCCGGAATGCAAGATAACACCCTATAATACAATATAATTAGAATTGAAGCTAATCAAATATAATGAGAGAAAGATTGTCCAAAAGCTGAAGGCCTTACACTAATGCTGAAGTGATGCATGCAGTTGGGACGAGCAGCAGGGAGGAGAGACTGACGATCAAAAAGAGGGATGTCAGATGACCTACCAAGGCCATATATCTGTTCCCCCTGAGAAGAAATGATAACAGCACAGCAAACAGTCTTCTGGGGAAATGTAGTTCTTATTCTCTTCTGGTACAGGTACCCGGAATTGGAGCACTAACAGTTTAAACCCCAGTGCACTACACAATGTTATGATGTGGAATACTGATAACCAAAAATCACAAAACCACGACATTCCACCCCTTATTCTACATCACTACATCAAGCTTAATATATACAAACAAACCATAATTAACAAGCATTAAACACACACACACAAACCTATATATATATACACATGGAATTACTGACTGCACTCCCTCCAACATCAAATTCCCTTGTGGTACACATTGAACATCCCCATTTTTCTGCATCACCCACCAAGTGGACCCAGGTCCCTGGGCAAAAACAGTTCCATGGAGAGGTTTGCCCTTTCCAGAGGCTGGAAGGACCCAAACCGCTTTTCCCAACATGCTCTTTACATGTACTACAGGGACTTTATCTCCCTCTACAGTATGTAGGAAGCTGGATTGGGTAGGACCATCACAAATGATAGATGCTTGAGTGTTGACCAACCAGGTGGCTTCTGCCAAATTCTTCTCCCAATGCTTAAATGTTTCGCCACCCATTGCTTTCAACATGGTTTTTAACAACCCAATGTATTGTTCAATTTTACCAGAAGCTGGTGCATGATAGGGGATATGATAAATCCACTCAGTGCCATGACCTTTGGCCCAAGTATTTACAAGAGAATTTTTGAAATGAGTCCCTTTATCTGACTCAATTCTTTCTGGAGTGCCATGTCGCCACAGGACTTGCTTCTCGAGACCTAATACGGTGATTCAGGCGGTAACATGGGGTACTGCATATGTTTCAAGCCACCCAGTGGTTGCCTACACCAAGATAAGCAGATAACGCTTACCATTGTGAGATCGTGGCAAGGTGATATAATCAACCTGCCACGCCTCCCCATATTTATACTTTAGCCATCGCCCTTCCCCCCAGAGAGGTTTCATCCTTGAAAGGTTCATCCTTGTTTAAATGTAGCACATACATCACAGTTATGAATAACCTGTGCAATAGCATCCATAGTTAAGTCCACCCCTCGGTCTCTAGCCCACTTCTATGTGGCATCTCTTCCTTGATGGCCCGAGGTCTCGTGGGCCCACCGGGCTAGAAATAATTCACCTTTGTTCTGCCAATCCAAGTCTAGTTGAGCTACCTCAATTTTGGCAGCTTGATCTACCTGATGGTTGTTTTGTTGTTCTTCAGTAGCCCGACACTTGGGCACATGAGCATCTACATGGCGCACTTTTACAACCATACCCTTTATTTGGGCAGCAATGTCTTTCCACAGTTCAGCTGCCCAAATAGGTTACCCCTCCGCTGCCAGTTATTTTGCTCCCACTGCTGTAACCACCCCCATAAAACATTTGCCACCACCCACGAGTCCGTATATAGATAAAGCATTGGCCATCTCTCTCGTTCAGCAACATCCAAGGCCAGCTGGACAGCCTTTACCTCTGCAAATTGGCTTGATTCTCCTTTCCCTTCAGTGGCCTCTGCAACTTGTCGTGTGGGGCTCCACACAGCAGCTTTCCATCTGCGATGCTTCCCCACAATACGACACGATCCATCTGTGAACAGGGAAAATTTCCTTTCATTTTCTGGTAGTTCATTGTATGGTGGGGCTTCTTTAGCACGTGATACCTCTTCTCCTGCTGATGTTCCAAACTTTTTACCTTCAGGCCAGCCCATGATCACCTCTAGGATTCCTGGACGACTGAGGTTCCCCATCCGAGCTCATTGTGTAATCAGCACAATCCACTTACTCCAAGTGGCATCAGTAGCATGATGGGTGGAGGGAACCTTTCCTTTAAACATCCAGTTCAGTACTGGCAGTTGAGGTGCTAGGAGCAGCTGCGTTTCAGTACCGATTACTTCGGAAGCAGCCCGAACCCCCTCATATGCAGCTAAGGTCTCCTTTTCACTTGGAGTGTAGCCCTCTTCCGACCCCCTGTATGCTCGACTCCAGAATCCGAGGGGTTGGCCTCGGGTCTCTCCTGAGGCTCTTTGCCACAGACTCCAAATGGGACCTTTCTCTCCAGCAGCAGTGTAGAGGATGTTCTTCACATCCTGTCCCGTCCGTACTGGCCCCAGGGCCACAGCACGGGCTATCTCCTGTTTAATCTGTTCAAAAGCCTGCTGCTGCTCAGGGCCCCATGTATTCATTACCTGTGGTAACTGGAGTAACTGGACTGGATATTAATTTTTGTAATTCTCTCACCCATGCCTGTAGTACAGGAGTAGCTTGGCCATGCCATTTCCTCATGTCTTCTCCAAAAGCAGAGAATCGTTCTAAAAAGCTAAAAAGCTAGAAAGGGATTGCCCACATTCTCCACCAAGAACTGTCACGGGGTTACCTGGACCAGTCTATGCTTGTGACAGGGACAGTGGGCCCAAGGGCCCCCCCTTCCCAGCCCCCCCCCAAGAAAGAAAGGGGAAGGGAAAAGGAAAGAAAACGAACAGACCTCTAGGGAGGTAAACTTATTTTACTAACTATAATATAATACAATCTAATTAAGACGGATAAATCAAACAAAGTGGAGAGAGAGAGTTATTGGAGCACTTGCCTCTTCCGTTGGGGATTGAAGAAGAGACCACCCCCAGCCTGTCCCTCCGTGACAGTAGGGACAGGTAGCTGGATTAGAGTGTTAACACTTTAACTCCCAATGCACTACATGATGTTATGATGTGGAATATTGAAAACCAAAATCACAAAACCGTGACAGCTTGTTAATTATGGTTTGTTTGTATATATTAAGCTTGATGTAGTGATGTAGAATAAGGGGTGGAATGTCATGGTTTTATGATTTTTGTTAATAGTATTCCACATCATAACATCATGTAGTGCACTGAGATTTAAAGAGTTAATGCTCCAGATCCAGGTACCTGACCCAGAAAAGTTCTACATACTACAGACCCCATAGGACTTTGCATTGTGTTTCTGTTTTCCATTCAGAGGGAAAGGTTAAAACCATTCGCAGATCACTTTCCCTCCCCTTTCGATCATCTGGCTCATTTCTGTTGCAGGTGCTGTATCTCTCCAGTTTAGTTCAAGTAAGGTCTTTGGTTTTTTGGACACGCTAATTTTATTTGCTTTAGTAGTTTCAATTCTAATTTTCTTGTATTATATTGTATTATCGTGTGTGATCTTGCATTCTAATATCTTATTTAGTAAATTTGTGTTTCCCCTCAGATCATTGCTGCTGTTTTGTGATTAGACTTACTCCTTACCCTTTCCTCTTTTTCCCTTTTCCCTTTCCCAGGGCATGGGTCCTTAGTCCCCGCACCCCTCTAGTCACAGAACCGCACCAAACCAGCCCATAAACTGTTGACACAAGATTGCAACCTGTCTTCCCCGTTTTTCAACACAGTCATGCAATAGTTTATTTTCATCAGTGAGAGCCTCGTCAGTTATCTTCAGCTGGTTCAAGGCCATCAGTGGCCACACCACCGTGGATACGGCTAACTGTCATTCTCGAGTAGTGAGTATAGTTTAAGACTATTGAAATACTCAACCAGGAGGGCTGGGGACTCATGGACATTTCCTCTGCCCCACAGGGGGCCCCATTTTTTAACGATAGAAGCAATCCCGTGATAAGGGGATCCTAGGAATCCTGGGATGTGCCCAGGAAAATCTTCACTTTAAGGGCTAGTCTTTCCCCATCTAAATCATCCCATGATATTGTTCAGAAATGTCATGGTAAATATTTTAGGAGGCTTATAATTAAATATCTTTAAAGATATTTGGTTGCCTGGCTCACCATAATGTAAGGCAAAGGCAATGACAGAGCCTTTATTTGAGATACAGACACTATAGAACAAGATATCAAAGAGAGGTATAACCTCACCCCTCCCAGCAAAAGCCTGCAAGAAAAGGGTGAGCTGAGGAATACAGCATTCTCCAGTTCAAACTCTGGCACACTGAAAGGAAGGGGGGGGGAGACCCATGCAGACTTGAATTGCACACGTTCCCAGAAGCACAGGTGACATGAGGAGAGACAAAGGATGGATCTAGGCTTCCCCCACTCCAGGCACTCACATGCTCACATACTGGTTCAGGCTGTGACCTGGCAATTCCACTGCAGTTAGGAACTGTGAAATCTTCCAAGTTTAATGTTCTCATTGGTACTTGTTCAATAATTCTTACCCGCTTTTTTGGGGATATTTTGAAACTTCTGATTTTCCTCCAGCTGCCTCTATAGCTGGAGGAGGACATGATTGGGCTGGCAATCAATTCTTGCAAATTGAACCCCAGCCCAGATTAAGTCATTAAACATCTGTTTTCAGGATACCCATATGGGTCCCAATTGAGGAGTCCATGGGGCGGGTTCTCCTGGTTTTAGTTATGGGGAGGACCTCAGTCCCTTCCAATGTTCAGATATTGCACCTGGTCCGAAGGCGCTGTCTCCCTTAGATCAGCCACCAATTGGGCAGCCTGTTGGATGACAGCCTCCAAGGCCACTAAGGGGATCGGCATAGACACTAGTAGTGTGCCATACAGGTGGAGAGGAGCTTGTTGTAATGAGGTCCCCCATCCCTGCCAGAAACTTAACCAAGTCTGGACTCTCAAAGGCATTATCATCTATTGCCTCCTTTATTCCTAATTCTCTAATATAATTTTGAAGTTCCTCCACTGAGGTCCATAGACCAGTATTTATCGGAACATCACCTTTGTTCAGCCATGTGATTCTACACACTGCCATTATCCACTGAATTAGAAGATGGCTTTCATCATTATGTATTACAGTGGCATATATAGCCTTTGTTTTAGAGCTGAACGTGTGGTAATGGATGCCAGTTTAGAAATCTCAGGCCCATTAATTACCACACTTTCAGCCCCCATGTCCCATAATCTCAACAGCCAGGCTGGTATGCTCTCTCGTGGTCTTTGCTTAAATCATTGTAACAGATCCATGAACTCAATGGCTACGTATGGGCGTGCCATTACATGTAATGTAGTAAAATATGCAGAGGGCCGCTCTTCAGGTGCCAACCCAACTGGTTGGTCTTGGATTTTCTTTGTCTTCTGAGTTATTACTGGCCTTATTTCTAGAGAATCTGAGGTTCCCAGATCCTCTAGTTAGCTTTTAGTTTACTTGGCCTTCTTTTTGTTCTTAGGTTCAACTAGGATCCAAGGATCCTGCTGATCCAAGTCCTTTTCCCCTTCTAGCGATAGGGATCTTAATTTCAAAGAGGAAGTACTATTTAAAGGGGAGGCAGTTTGTCCTACCGAAGATTTGTTTTCCATTTTTCTAGTACAAGCTTTCAAAAACTTGTTTTTATCTTTTAATTCTTCTTATAAGGAATGATATGCATTAATTGTGAGAAGCAGCAGCCATGCCACAGCAGATGCTGCTACTATTCCTTCCTCAGTTGTCAAAATGTTTTGTCCTAATTTATTCAGGAAGAAGTCAGCCATTTCTGAAGGGGATTTAATAATGGGACCAGCATCCCTTATAGGTCCCCATTCTTCAATAATCCAAGCAGCACTTAGCCATGGGGAACCCAGGATTCTCAGGGTTTCCCCCAGGAGTTCCTCTTTCAGTGTATTTGGGGTCTCCAACAACCATTCAACGCATAATTTTTTCAAGATAATCTATCATAAATAAGTTTCTACTTGGCTCACCTAATGTAATACTATAATGGGATGGAAAGTACCACAATAATAGCAGGATAACAAAACCTTTAGTTACAGCAAATAAAAACAAGCCCAAGTACTACAACCACAGAAACAAAGGGGAAAAAAAAAACTTCTTACCTTTAAAGAAAAACAGCCAGGCAAGAATCTCCAGCAAAAAACATTCTCATCTTCACTGCCAATCCTTAAATGAGGTCTGGGAAGGGGTGGATCCTGACTGCACCCCTTCCAGTCACTCAGGTGCATTGCTTGCACCTGAGATCCCCTGGGTTGGCCCTGCCTTCCCACCAGGTGCTCAATCACTTTTTCAGGCCCTGACTTAGCATTTCCACTACACTAGGGCATTGAGTTAGTTTGTGTCAGCTGTGCTTCAATAATTGTTTGCACGTTCTTAACCCATAGAACATAGAGTAATTTAGTTTAACTTATTCATCATTGTGTTGGATGATTAAGCTAAACTGAATTACTTTCTTTGTTGTGGTGAAGAACATGCACGTTTTGTTACAGTACCTCAGCTGACATTTGTTGTTGCTCTAATAACTTGATCATGTGCCAAGTATTTTGCAGTCTTTGGGACTTAAATAATTGATGTGATGCAGTATGAGAAGTTATTAAGGTAGAGATTAATAAAACTTGTAGAGAAGTACTGGTAGAGGTGGTTATTAGAAGAGTGGTTATCAAATAAGAATAATTACATTGGAGTTATGCAGGCATTGGTGTGGATTCTTATTTAGTGTTTACATTTGTATAGTATGTCATGATATGTAAGGGAAGTATTGTCAATACACAGGTGACTTCACAAGAAGCTTTTCTGAAGGAGCTAGACTGCTTGGAAAGAAAGCACTGCTTGGAGCAGGATGGGTAGCACAGTTGAAGATTAATCTGAAATAATGTATGTGGTTCTTGTCATCCATGGTCAAAAAAGACAAGTAGATAGTATTAGGATACGTGCAAAGACGAGCTGCAAGTAAGATTAGTGGAATAGGAGATCTAGCAGAATAGTCTGGGTGAAGGTAAGCTGATCTCAGCAAATGTTATGAAGCACTTGTCACTGAAAAAGGATAAAACTCTTGTAAGTTAAATGACAAACTTAACACAAAAATCTTTTAATAGAAATTCATTACATGGAAGTGTCTGGTCATCTTAATGATAAAAGATTTTCAGTAAGAACTTGGGAAGAAAAAGAAACCTCATGAGTTTATAAAAGATTATACCATGAATTTCTACAACGTAATGAATAGTTCTTTTAAAAAAGCAGCAGCAGTCAGTTCTAGACTTTTTCTTGTAATCTTGCAAACTCAATTATTAGCTCCACTTGATGATGCAGAAAGAAGGGGAACAGAATTACTGAAGTAAACATGACAATAGAATATTATTAGCCTTAGAAATCAAATGATTGGGGCTGTTAATTTTATACCATGATAAGCAAGTTTTATACAAAAATAGCAAAGAAGAAATGAGTGTTATTGTGTTCTTTGTATTTGTCGTAGTTTCTATGGAAATAGAAACTGGGAAGCATTACTTTCAGAGCGACCTACATATTTAATCATTCTTAGTAAATAGGCACATATTAATGTCCTACCTGTAAATTTTAGAAAGTCAGATTAGTCTCAACGTGTGCCTGGAAAATTGCCAGAGCTCTGGTGGCAGTGTTCTTGCTTTATGTGATTGTCCTTTGATGATGCTTCATTTTGTGAGGCAGTAGACTTCTGTACAAGTGGAGCCAATATTTTATAATTCTTAACTTTTGTGGGAAAAGCCTGGTATCAGAGGTATGCTTTTAAAGCGTCTCTGCCTTAACTTTAAAAGTCCTAAACTAATTTTCACTGAAGTCTTTTAAAATTCATAATTTTATTATGGTTTAATGAAAAACATAATTCAGGTCAGTAATGAGCTGTCATAGAAAAGTAATATTTTTCTTAATTTAACAGGTAGTTTTATTAAAGAACTAATGAAGCGCTTAAAAATTTGTTGGACACGAAAAGATAACAGATTAAGACAGGCATGTCCAGCCTGTTGGCCACATGCAGCTTGATACAGCCCATCCTGCTGCCCACCACCTGCCCTGAGCCATCATGGCAGTGGCAGCTCTTTGCTGTTGAGTGCCCAGCCTGGCCCAGGGTGCACACCCATAGCTCAGGAACAGCCAAACCATCAGTGTGCTATTAATGCTGTTAGAGCTGAAACCAGGACAAGGGGAGGGCACAATGTAGTGCAAACTCAAGTTATGGCAAATAATTTTTATGCTCTTTGATTCCTTGGCTAAAAACAGTCCTGTGAACAGCAAAAAATATGAAGCTGTACTTTCCATTTTGATAAAGGAATTTGAGAATAGGTTTCAAGATAGCTGAAAAAATCATCAATTTTTGGTATATTTGCAATTCTGTTTTCAGTTGACATAAATTACCTACGAATTTTCAAATGGAATGTATTGTGTTGCAATCAGATATTCAACTCAAAGAAAAATCTGATCATGTCTCTTTAATAGACTTTTATATGACCTGTCTTACCAGAGAAAAATATCCCTCACTTCACAATCACACCTCATTCATATTATTGTTTTTTGGCAGTCTGTACATTTGTGAACAACCGTTTTGAAGGATGAAGCACAGGTGTTTCAGGGTACGTTTGGATCCAAGAGACAGAATGTCTTAGGAGCGGAGGCAAGCAAGGCAGCTCAGAGAGTTACAAGTTTTATTCAGCACACACACACACAGGCATACACTTAGATAACCCTAGTAAGCTAAAACAGAAGCTCCCTTAAGCAAGCGCAATATGACTTACTGACTCTCTGGAGATGGGCAAAATGCCGAGCAGGAGGAGGAGATGGAACATGCCAGCAATGGGTTTGGTAAGAAGTGCAACAGGGCAAGCATCCCCTGTTCTAAGGTACGCTTCTCCTCTCTGACCCACTGCAGCCTCCCCCCACCTTTATTCTCTCCCGGGGTCTGAAGGTTTTTTTTCCATTTGCATGCTGCACCTGCGTGGCCAGTGCATGATACAGAGCCCAAGTAGAACACCTGCCTACAAGCAAGCTCAGCCACTTGCAAAACAAGATAAACTGGCAAGGTTAGCTCCCTACAAAACAAGATAAACAGCTGTAGCTGCAAATACCGCTTCCCTTAAAACTGTTATGTGGCCGATGGTTCTAGTCACATAGCCATTCAGTTATGTTCTCTCCCAGAATCCTTTGTTCCAACTCAGGATAATTCTTTGGTCAGAACCTTTAGGTCCCTCACACAACAGGAATAGTAAAATTTCATCAGAAATCTCTGACAAACACCTTGAGAACTCACTAAGAATTGCAGCTTCCATTGAACCAGACCGATGCATTAGTTTCACAAAAACAAAGTCAAATATCCCACTAGTTTTATGTTTTTGTTGTCTTCTTTTTTTGTTTTTATAAAAAATTTTAAAGATTAAAATAAGTTTTGTTACTTATATACATAAAAAATATTATAAATTTTATGAGGGCTGCTCTGAAAGTAATGCTTGCTGTTTTATGGTGATGTTGGCCCATGACATCAGAGGTAGATGGTGGTATGGCAGTAGAGGTTGAACCTTCCCACCAATATTCCATTAAATTTTGTTCCCATGTGACAGATGACAGCAGAGGGGCAGTCTGACAAAATGGCATCTGACGCAGAAGTGTATATGAAGCAAAAGTGTGTCATTGAATTCCTCCATGCAGGAAAAAAATGGCACCCATTGACATTCATAGATGCTTGCTGAACATTTATGGAGACCAAACAGTGGATGTGAGCACAGTATGGCGATGGGTGGTGCATTTCAGCTGTGACGACGGTGACAGTGGGTCACCTCTGCTGGTGTAGATTTTTATGGGTGTGGCATTTAGGCTCTTGTTCATTGCTGGTGAAAATGTGTAACTAATGGTGGTGACTATGATGAAAAAATAGTGTTTCCTAGCTGAGAATGTGCTCTATTAAATAGTATTATGCTCTTTGTATCAATTGTAGTTTCTGTGGAAATAAAATAGGAGGTGTTATTTTCAGTGCATCCTATATGTATGTGGCCCAAGACAATTCCTCTTCGTTCATTGCAGCCCAGGCAAGCCAGAAGGTTGGACACCCTCTCTGGGGTGGGGAGCAGAATAAACCTCTTACGATTCAGGAGGAAACAGAGACCTGCTACTCCACCTGGACTGTCACAAGTTCATGGGGCCAGATGGGATCCACTCAAGGGTGCCGAGGGAGCTGGCGGACGTGATTGCCAAGCCACTTTCCACCATCTATCAGCAGTCCTGCTTACCCAGAGAGATCCCAGATGACTGGAGACTTGCTAATGTGACTCCCATCTAAAAGAAGGGTTGTAAGGAGGATCCTGGAAACTACGGGCCTGTCAGCCTGTTCTTGGTGCTGGGGAAGGTTATGGAACAAATCATCTTGAGGGCAATCACATGGCAGGTGTGGGACACCCAGGGGATCAGGCCCAGCTAACATGGGTTCATGAAAGGCAGGTCCTGCCTGACCAAGCTCATCTCCTTCTATGACCAGGTAACCCACTTCGTGGATTAGGGAAAGGCTGTCTAGTCTTCAGCAAAGCCTTTAACACTGTCTCCCACAGTATTCTCCTGGAGAAGCTGTCAGCCCATGGCTTGGACAGGTACACTCTTTGCTGGGTAAAACACTGGCTTGATGGCCAGGCCCAGAGAGTGGTGGTGAATGGAGTTAAATGTAGCTGGTGAATGGTCACAAGTGGTGTTCCCCAGGGGTCAATATTGGGCCCCATCTAATATCTTTATTGATGGATTTGGATGAGGAAATTCAGTGAACCCTCTGTAAATTTGCAGATGACACCAAGTTGGGAGGAAGTATTGATCTGCCTGAGGGTAGGAAGGTCCTACAGAGGGACTTGAACAGGCTGGATCAATGCTCTGAGGCCAATGGGATGAAGTTCAGCAAGACCAAGTGTCAAATCCTGCACTTTGGTCACAACCCCATGTAATGCTGCAGGCTTGAGGCAGAGTGGTTGGAAAGCTGCATGATGAAGGAAAAGGATCTAGGGGTGTTGATCGATGCTCTGTTGAACATGAGCCAGCAGTGTGCCCAGGTGGCCAAGTAGTCTTTATGAGAAGCAGTTGAGCTAACTAGGATCGTTCAGTCTGGAGAAAGAGGAGGCTCAGGAAAGATCTTATAGCTTTCTACAACTCCTTGAAAGGAGGTTGTAGTGAGCTGGGGGTCAGCCTCTTCTCCTGAGTAACTAGCAGTAAAACAAGAGGGAATGTCCTCAAGTTGCGCCGGGGAGATTCAAGTTGGATATTAGGAAGAATTTCTCAAAAAGAGTGGTTAGGCATTGGAACAGGTTGCCCAGGGAAGTGGTGGAGTCACCATCTGTCGACGGTTTATGGGCTGGTTCGGCCCGGTTCCGTGACTAGCAGGGCGGAGGGATTTTGCAAAATCCGCGCCTCCGGAAAAGGGAAACGGGGGACCCCAAAATAATTAAAAATAAAGTGGCAACGATCTGAGGAGAAACAAACTAATTTACTAAATATGGTATCAGAATGCAAGATAACACACTATAATACAATATAATTAGAATTGAAGCTAATAAATCAAATATAATGAGAGAGAGAGATTGTCCAAAAGCTGGGTAGGCCTCACCATAACGCTGAGGTGAGATGC
>JACDJE010000780.1:85343-112320 GCA_016647715.1 Pavo muticus
TTAGATATTAGGAGGAAGTTTTTCACACAGAGGGTGATGACACACTGGAACAGGTTGCCCAAGGAGGTTGTGGATGCCCCATCCCTGGAGGCATTCAAGGCCAGGCTGGATGTGGCTCTGGGCAGCCTGGTCTAGTGGTTGGTGACCCTGCACATAGCAGAGAGGTTGAAACTAGATGATCATTGTGGTCCTTTTCAACCCAGGCCATTCTATGATTCTATGATTCAGGGTACGTTTGGATTTGATAGACGGGATGTCTCAGGAACAGAGGCAAGCAAACTACGCACTCAGAGCAGCATGGAGGGTCACGAGTTTTATTCAACATACACACACACACACACACACACACACAGGCATCCATTTTAGATAATCCCGTAAGCAGGAAGCAGAAATTCCGTAAGCTAGTGCATTATTACTGACCCTCGATAGATGGCAAACTGCCGAAAAGGAGAGAGAAGGAACATGAAAGCGGTGGATTCGGTAGGTAGTCCCAGCAGGGTGTCCCCTGCTTCAAAGTGCACTTTTCCTCTCTCACCCATCACAGACTCTCTCCCGCTTTTATTCTTCTCAGTGTCTGCAGTGTTTTTTTTTTCCATTTGCACACCGCATCCACGTGGCCAGTGCATGATACAAAGCCCAAGTGGAACACCTGCTTGCCAAACAAAAGAAACTACCAAGGTCAGCTCTCTCTATGAAACAAAATATTTGCAGCTATGGCCACAAATATCAGCTCCCTGAAAACTATCAGAATGCTTAGTTCCATCCCAATATCATTCTTCAGTCAGGGGCCTTTAGGTCCCTGATATAGGTGCTAATTGAAGGGACCTGTGAACTAAAAAATTTGTTGGGCAGCATTCCAGAATTCTATATTAGAATCATATGTTGAATCAAAGTAAGATAGCATGCATATTTGTCTCAAGTGATGCATGGTCATATTTTTAAAATCCTGATTAGTGGGATGAAAGAGAGTTAATTGTTCTATAGTACAGGGTGTCAACGGTTTACAGGCTGGTTCGGCCCGGTTCCATGACTAGCGGTACAGGGGGACCCATGGACCCATGCCCCGGTTAAGGGAAAAGGGGAAAGGGTGGGGAGATGGGCCTAAAAACAAAACAGCAGCAACGATCTGAGGAGAGACCAACTAATTTACTAAATAAGATAGCAGAATGCAAGATAACACTATAATACAATATAATTAGAATTGAAGCTAATAAAGTAAATAAAATGAGAGTGTCCGAAAAACCGAAGGCCTTACTCTAATGCTGAAGGCAAAACGATTTAGGGAGCACACACGCTGCCAAGATCAGTGGAAGGGAAAAGAGGAAACATCTCGTAATATGCGAACAGTTTTATCTTTCCCTCTGAACGGAAAATGGAAACACAACAACGCATAGTCTCCTGGAGTATGTAGTATGTAGTTCTTCTTCTCTTCTGAGAACCAGGTACCCGGAACTATCCACGATCCATGGAACTGGAGCATTAACTCTTTAACTCCCAGTGCACTACATGATGTTATGATGTGGAATACCGATAACAAAAAATAATAGATCCATGACACAGGGTCATCCCTTTACCTGGGATTCCTTTCTAGCTTTTGTCTCTGCAAATTAAGAAAAGGCTAACTTATAGGCTAATAGCATCATAACCAAGAGTTAATGATAATGGGGTGGTGAAATTACACTAAAAGAACTATTCCCATAGATTCCAGCACCGGTAACATG
Source organism: Pavo muticus (assembly GCA_016647715.1). Lineage (NCBI taxonomy): Eukaryota > Metazoa > Chordata > Aves > Galliformes > Phasianidae > Pavo > Pavo muticus. The sequence goes on from JACDJE010000780.1 coordinate 87,065, forward strand.
TTCCTGTACAATTCACATTTGATCCACTATTAAAATAGAGGAAGAAGCACTCAGCAAACTAGATAGTGCCTAATAATTCTAATTCTTGAGGCTGCATTGGTAACACAGGAAAATCACCCACTTTTGTCATACCATTACCAGTGTTGTTACTGTGATACCATCCAGTGCATTATTCAGCCATTTTTGGCCACTCACTATGGCACCCACAAGTTATCTACAATACAACAAATTGCAAAACAATACCAATAAGTAAGAAACACACAATCCCACTCATTATAAGGGCTGGATGCTATTTTCTGCCTTGAGATGAGGCCAAATGTATCACACTGGAACACACCTAGGGCCAGACCCTGTGGAAACACAAGCATATCCAATGGTAAGGGACCTTCTCAATGTCCTGTGGCCATATTCTGAACATTAACCATTGGCCATTCCTTGATCATTGGGGAGGCCCCAAAATGACCATCTACTCAAGTTGTATCTGTATGCTCATGATTCAAAAAATTCAGCACAAGCAAAGCCTTACATAATCTTTCTTGCGGTGTGTCTCCCATATTCCCCCTTTTTTGTTTATTAAGAGTACATTTCAATGTTTGATGAGCACGCTCAATGATAGCTCGTCCAGCGGGAGAATGAGGAATGCCTGTAATATGTCTAACCCCCCATTCTTGGAGGAAAATTTGAATGGCCTTAGAAGTATACACAGGTCCATTATCTGTTTTTATAGTATGTGTGATCTCCATAGCAGCATAAGCAGATAACCAATGTTTACAGGCGTCGCAACTGCATTCGCTTGTATGCACTGTGGCAAACATGTAAGAAAAATAAGTATCTATTGTTACATGCACATATTTTAGACGGCCAAATCATCAACATGAGTGACATCTGTTTGCCAGAATTGAAGAGGTGCTGTGCCGCGGGGATTTGTCCCTATTTGAGGCAAAGGGGCAATTGCCTGGCAGTCTGGGCACATTAGAATAATGTTACGGGCTTGATCCATTGTCAGTTGGAATCGTTTTTGTAAGGCTCTCCTATTCTGATGGAAAAATTGATGAGAGAGTCGAGCTTGTTGAAATAACTGAGGGGTAGCAAAGGCAACTGTGGCTTGATCAGCCTTATGGTTGCCCTCAGATAGTGGACCAGGCAACGTAGTATGTGCTTGAATATGCATAATAAAATAAGGAAGGGTACGGTGAGAGACATAATGCAAAACTCGCTTGAGCTGTACAAACAAGGCAGGGTTGTTAACTTCCTTAAGAAAAGATCCTTCAATCCGCTGAATGATACCTGCAACATACAAAGAGTCAGTTATTATATTAAGCTTTTGTTCTGCAAAAATTTGAAAAGCTCGAGCTACTGCAGCAAGTTCTATGACTTGAGTTGACCTATCAACAATATGCCACTGTAAAGCAGTCGTACACCAGATAACCACTGTTCTATGTGTCTTGCCAGAGCCATCTGTAAATACATTAACAGCATTAGGTATTGGAACATGTGAAAGGAAAATATTCATAGTAGGGGATAGATCACTCAAATTATGCAGTAACTGATGTTTGGGGGGATGAGTGGAGATTTGTCCAGTATAGTCAGCCATAGCAGTTTGTAAAGCAAGCAGCGTCACGGTGAGCAACGTTGGGGGGCCGGAGGCAGGGACACTCCAGAGTGGGCTGTGGCCACCTCGCAGCAGAGGCGGCGGCGCTCTCTGGGGGCCGCGATTTTTCTTCTCCCTGGCTGGGGGTGGGGTTGGAGTTGCGGATCGGGTCTGGGCAGGAGATGCTTCCCACACCGAGGGGCAGCGGCGGGGGTGAGGAGGAGGGCGATGAGGAACGGTTGGAAGAATTTGACCTTTCTTGTTAGATTCGTTTGAGTGCTTCCGATATTTGGTGCCAAACAGGTAAAAGTTTAGCAGCCGTTTTATCTGTAGTAGTTGCAGCCTCCCAGAGTTCTGTGCCAATTTTGTCCCAAACTGCTCCATCAAAAGAAAACCCAGTTATCAGAAACTCGGGGATATTTGTGCATATCGAATCAAGAAAAGTAGCTAATGCTGAGGTAGATACAGGTTGATTCTGAAACTTTAAAATTCTCCATAATACTTGGAGATTTACTTGTTGCTCCTTCGTTAGTGAACTCCCCATAGTTCCCGACTGCTCACATTCTGTCCCGCAGAATGTTGATGGGCACGCACAAAACAATCTCTCCGTAGTTCAGTCATGCGGTGCTGCTGGACCGGGCTCACTCAGCCTCAGCTTGATTTGCACCACACAGTGGGTGCCATTTGCAGCATCTGAGGCATGGACTCAGATGTGAATGATCCAAACTGTTTGTTGCAGGTTCTAACATCCCTTATGTACATTCTAAAGTTTTCTCTTGTAACTTTTCCACCCGCCTTTACATGTCAACAAAACATTCCACAAACACTCCTTAACCGTGCATGCAGCCACTTATCCAATCAGAATCACGAGTCATTCCTAGCCACGCACCCTTCCTCCAATCAGGGTCATCATCACACAGCCATCACGCAGCTTGCTTGACTTTGTTTTTTCCTCTTCTGGAGATGTCCTTGGTTCTCAGCGTTGCTTTCTCATGCCATTTATCTTGCTCCGCAGCTTCTGCTCTGAACAGTCTTTCTTGTATTCCCACAATCTCCCACTTGATATTTCAGTTTCCACAGAAACTTCAAAATAATATAGATTTTTAATGGGACTAGAAGAGAGGTAATAGAAGCCATTGGAGTGTATGTGTAGGTGTCATGGTTTTGTAATTTTTGGTTTTCGGTATTCCACATCATAACATCATGTAGTGCACTGGGAGTTAAAGTGTTAATACTCTACTTCCCTGTACGTCACGGAGGTCAGGACGGCCCTCCTGGTTTGTTTGTTTTTTTTTTGCTGCAGCCGGTCGGCAGTGTCGTGTTGGTTTTCAGGTTTGCTCGGAAAACACTCTCTCTCTCCTATTTTATTTGATTTATTAGTCTCAATTTCAATTAGATTGTATTATATCATAGTTAGTAAAATAAGTTTTCCTCCTTAGATCGTTGCCGCTGCTTTTTTTTCCTTTTCCTTTCCCTTCCCATTTTCAGGGGGTCTGGGAGGGGGCCCAAGAGCCTACTGCCCCCTGTCACGGGCTGTATGGGAACTGTTGAATCACGGCCTGAACCTCTGATTAACCACCTGAGGCAAGCGCTGAGTCAGCCATGGGAGCACAGGTGAAGGCAATTCACCTGTGTGCCTGGAAGGGGTGGAGCTAGGCTCCACCTCTCCTAGACCCCATTTAAGGGCTGACTTTCACTGAAGAAGGATCTCTTTCTGGAGTGTGCTCCTTGTGGGGTTTTGTGAGCCTACAGCACTGGAGAGCACCCTTCATTTGTATTTGATTATCTTTTCCAACTTGGTAATCTTACTAGCCTGACTCTCCTGTATACTATATAGCAACTATATACTTATTAACCTTACAATACTATATAACATCTGTATACTTATTAACCTTACATTTAGCGAGCCAGGCAGACTAAATATACTAAAATATTTACATCATGTCTTTTTTATGGAATTTCTATAAATGGGTCAGGGGGAGAACATTACCCCTCTAGATAAAAAGATTCTGGGACAGATCCCAGGATTTGTGGGATCTCCCTATTATGAGCTAGCAGTTATCATTGAAAAATGGGGTCCCCTGCGCGTTATGGGAAATATCTCACCATATCGCATGGCAGACTACTTTCAGGGACTTAGCAAAGATACATTAATCAAAAAAGAAAGACAGTTGGCTGCCTCCACAGTGGCATGGCCATTATTAAATGCTCTAAATCAGGCCGAAATGAGGAATTATACTTTAGAAAGTGAAAACCAACTTTTGAGAGATCGCATTGAAAAGTTAGAGCAAGAACTTGGCATATTAACAGGGAAGAAACCAATTCTGCATTTTCCAATAGGTCAAGTTCAAAACATTTCAATAGACAAAGACCAGACTCCTGAATCAACAGACTTCGTTGATCAGGAAAGTAAGAATTCTAAATTAGATCTTGAAGCTCCGATTGCGACAGATCCGCTAGAGGTCCATCCTGTTATAACTCAAAAAGCAAAGAAAGTACAGGATAGACCGGCAGGGGTGCCGCCTGATCAATGGCCCCTGCCCAGACTCACTTGCATGTAACGGCCCAGCCATACACGGCAATGGAATTGATGGATTTAGTCCAACGATTTCGACAAAAGCCTAGAGAAAGTGTGCCAGCTTGGTTATTAAGACTGTGGGACTCTGGGGCAGGAAGTGTTATGGTGAATGGCCTGGAAATATCCAAGTTGGCCACCATGACTGTCCATCCTGCCCTTAGGCAGAGGCTATATGCTGGTGTCCAATATATCAATGAAAATCACTCTATAATAGATTGGTTGATGGCAGCATGCCGTATGGTCTGGCCTAATAAACCCGATATACCTCTACATACAGGGATGTGGTCCTCCATGGAGGACCTTCAAAATTATATTCGAGAACTAGGTATAAGGGAAGCAATTTATGAGGATGCATTTGATAGCCCTGATATGGTTAAATTTTCAGCAGGGATGAGAGACCTGGTTCTACAGCAGGCCCCCTCCCATCTATATGGCACTCTGGTCTCTATATTAAATCCCCTGGTGGCCTCAGAAGCGGTAGTCCAGCAGGCTGCCCAGTTAGTAGCCGACCTAGGAGAAACAGAACGCCTGCGAACTAGGCACAACATTCGAACATTAGAAGAAGCTGAGGTCCTGCCAGTAATTAAAACCAAGGGGCTGGCTACACGAGCTCCTCAATCGGGACCCATAAGGGTTTCCCGAAAACAAATGTTTAATGATCTAATTCGGGCTGGGGTCCAATTTGCTAAGATTGATCGCCAGCCCAACCATGTCCTCCTTCAGCTGTGGAGACAGCTGAAGGATAATCAAAAATTTCAAAATTACTCCAGAAAACCAACGGTAAGGGTTATAGAAAGAATGCCGACAACAACATGGAATTTAGAGGATTTTATAGTCCCTAATAGGAAAAAGAAACCTCCTCAGGTGTCTCGGGCCACGATGCCTGAGCCACCGGAGGCAAAAGATTTGGCCTTAGCTCAATTCATGGCGTGAGGAGGGACGTTAGTCCCCCTAGGGCCTCCAGACGGGACTGGAGGCCCTATGTGGAATTGACGATTTACTGGTCCCGAAGGAACATTCAGAGAGTTATGGCACTAGTTGATACAGGGGCAGAGACATCGATAACCTACGGAGATCCAACTAAATTTGAAGGTGACAGAGTGATGATTGGAGGTTTTGGGGGACAGACCATTCCAGTCACCCAGACCTGGTTGAAATTGGGGGTTGGGCGTCTCCCACCCTGGGAGTATAAGGTATCTGTTGCCCCAGTCCAAGAATACATCCTGGGCATAGATATTCTGTGGGGTCTGGCTCTCCAGACAACTGTGAGAGAGTTTAGACTTCGACAAAGGTGTATTAGTGTCCGAGCGGTGCAGGCAATATTGAGAGGCCATGCAAAGCATGAGCCTATTTGCCTGCCGAGACCGTGCCGGATTACTGATGTTAGACAATATAGACTACAGGGTGGACAAGATGAAATATCAAGAACGGTGCAGGAATTAGAGAAAGTAGGTATTATAAGACCTGCACGTAGCCCGTATAATTCCCCCATATGGCCAGTGCAGAAGTCAGATGGAACATGGAGAATGACAGTGGATTATAAAGAGTTAAATAAGGTCACGCCGCCTATTCATGCGGCCGTACCCAATATTGCCTCCCTAATGGACACATTAAGTAGAGAAAAAAAAACTTACCATTGTGTCCTAGATTTGGCAAATGCATTCTTTAGTATTCCAATTGCTAAAGAATCGCAAGATCAGTTTGCATTTACATATGGAGGCAGGCAGTGGACCTTTCAGGTCCTGCCACAAGGGTACGTGCATTCGCCAACTTATTGTCATAATCTAGTGGCGCGTGACCTGGCTAACTGGGGAAAACCTAATGATGTTAACATATATCATAATATTGATGATCTCCTGTTAACATCTGACTCACTGGAGGCAGTAGGACAAGCAGCAGGTTCATTAACCACCTATCTGCAAGAAAGAGGATGGGACATAACTCCTCAGAAGGTGCAAGGTCCAGGCATGTCTGTAAAATTCCTGGGGGTAGTTTGGTCAGGAAAGACCAAAGTACTACCCAGTGCTGTCATAGATAAGGTTCAGGCGTTCCCAGTCCCTACAACACCAAAGCAGCTGCAGGAGTTTCTAGGTATATTGGGGTACTGGCGCTCCTTTATACCTCATTTAGCGCAGCTGCTGAGGCCACTGTATAGACTCACGAAAAAGGGGCAGCTATGGGACTGGGGGAGAACAGAACAAGATGCTTTCCAACAGGCAAAACTGGCAGTTAAACAAGCCCAGGCATTGGGTATATTCGATCCTACCCTCCCAGCTGAATTGGACGTTCATGTCACTCAGGATGGCTTTGGCTGGGGCCTGTGGCAACGCCAGAATTCTGTTCGGACCCCCATTGGATTCTGGTCTCAGGTCTGGCATGGAGCAGAAGAAAGATATAGTATGATTGAAAAACAATTATTGGCTGCTTACTCGGCATTACAGGCAGTAGAGCCAATAACTCAAACAGCAGAAATCATAGTTAAGACCACTCTGCCGATTCAGGGGTGGGTAAAAGATCTGACCCACCTTCCTAAGACAGGGGTGGCCCAAGCACAAACGGTGGCACGATGGGTCGCCTATCTCAGCCAGAGGAGTAGTCTGTCTTCATCACCATTAAAAGAAGAACTTCAGAAGATCCTAGGCCCAGTGACGTATCACAGTGATGCACCAGAAGAAACATTGGTTACTCCACCAGAGAAGAGTCCCGTTCAGGAGGGAAAATATCCTATTCCTGAAGATGCCTGGTACACAGATGGGTCCAGCAGGGGCAACCCGAGCAAGTGGAGAGCAATAGCATACCATCCCTCCAGTGAGACGATCTGGTTTGACGAGGGGGATGGTCAGAGCAGCCAATGGGCAGAACTGCGAGCCGTGTGGATGGTTATAACCAAGGAACCCGGTGATGGCATCCTGAACATCTGCACAGATAGTTGGGCTGTGTACCGGGGGCTCACTCTTTGGATTGCACAGTGGGCCGCCCAGGAATGGACTATCCACGCCCGACCAATCTGGGGCAAAGATATGTGGTTAGACATATGGAATACAGTAAAACACAGAACTGTACGTGTCTACCATGTCTCTGGCCACCAACCCTTACAATCACCGGGAAATGATGAAGCCGACACACTGGCCCGAGTTCGATGGATTGAGAATTCACCATCTGAGAACATCGCCCGTTGGTTACATCAGAAGCTACGGCATGCTGGTCAAAAGACAATGTGGGCAGCTGCTAAAGCATGGGGGCTGCCCGTACAGCTATCTGACATCGCCCAGGCATGTCGAGATTGCGACGCTTGCTCTAAGACAAGACCGAGATCGTTGCCCGAAACAACAGCCCATCTTGCTAGAGGACACAATCCTCTCCAGCGATGGCAGGTCGATTACATCGGGCCCCTCCCTCGGTCTGAGGGGGCGAGATATGCCCTGACCTGTGTCGATACTGCAAGTGGGCTACTGCAGGCCTATCCAGTACCGAAAGCAAACCAGGCATATACCATCAAGGCACTTACTAAACTGATGTCTGCCTACGGGACACCCCAAGTCATCGAGAGTGACCAAGGGACCCATTTTACTGGTGCAACGATACAGCGCTGGGCAGAAGAAAACAACATCGAATGGCGATTCCACCTGCCATATAATCCAACAGGGGCAGGTCTTATTGAACGTTATAATGGTATTCTCAAGGCTGCCCTGAAGACAGACTCCCAGTCCCTGCAGGGGTGGACAAAGAGACTGTATGAAACCCTGCGGGACCTGAACGAAAGACCTCGAGACGGCAGACCCAGTGCCCTGAAAATGCTACAAACAACATGGGCCTCCCCGCTTAGGATCCAAATTACGGGCACTGATAATCAGGTAAGGCCCCAGATTGGCAATGAAAATAATCTTCTGCTCCCTGCCCCTGAGAATCTAGATCCAGGTACCCATAGAATAAAATGGCCTTGGAAGGTGCAGGTAGGACCTAAATGGTGTGGCCTACTTGCACCTTGGGGGAGATTATTGGAGGTGGGAGGCTCAGTAGTCCCTCCGGTAATAGGTACATGGCCTACAGATATCGTGGTCAACACTCCAATCTTTATTGCCAAAGGGACCCCCATCATGTCCCTGTGGCAGATCAGGACACCCCCGTTGGTACCTGATATAGTTATGCAGCCACATACATCTGGCCAGAAGGTGTGGTACAGGCGGCCGGGGCATGCCCCAGTACAAGCTGAAGTGTTGACCCAGGATAAAAATACGGCCTGTATCTTGCCCTGGAGGGCGGACCTTCCCCTCCTGGTACCCTTGAAACATCTGTATTACTCCCCATGAGTCTTTGAGCCTCCAGGACCACCGGAAGGAACAAAATATCATCGAAATGTTCCAGTGTTGCTGCCAGACCATGTGCGACACCCGGTGATGATTTACATGGGACTGATGGAGCATAAGATGGACCTGCACCTCACAACTGCATGCCTCCAGTAACATCATCAAGCACTGGCCCAAGAAAGAACAGGAACATTCATCAATCATCACTCGCCTTAAAATTATGATAACATGCATCGCGACGGGGAATTGTATAAGCGTCGCGATGTGTTGGATCTCTGTAATAGGAAAGACTCACCCTTAGTTAACTCAATCATTGGTTCACGCCGTGAAGGGGTGGAGTGTATGGGAACTGTTGAATCACAGCCTGAACCTCTGATTAACCACCTGAGGCAAGCACTGAGTCAGCCATGGGAGCACAGGTGAAGGCAATTCACCTGTGTGCCTGGAAGGGGTGGAGCTAGGCTCCACCTCTCCTAGACCCCATTTAAGGGCTGACTTCCGCTGAAGAAGGATCTCTTTCTGGAGATCGCTCCTTGTGGGGTTTTGTGAGCCTACAACACTGGAGAGCACCCTTCATTTGTATTTGATTATCTTTTCCATTGTAGTAATCTTACTAGTTTGACTCTCCTGTATACTATATAGTAACTGTATACTTATTAACCTTACACAGGCATAGATTGGTCCAGATAATCCCATGACAGTTTTTGGTGGAGAATGCGGGCATAAGCTGCTTTTTAGTTTTTTAGAACGAATCTCTCTCTCTGCTTTTGGAGAGCTTCATTAGCGTGCTTCGTTGGGAAAGTTTATCTCTCTCACAGATGCTTCTTTAAAACTTGACCTTGAAAAGTCCAGGCGGAATGCCAGTATTCTGGGATATTTGTAAACTTTGAGTACTGCTATCTTGCTTCTGTTTTTAAAAAAAAACAGAGAGGCGGAGACTACAGAAGCATTGCTGCTTTAACCTTAAGGTAGTCTGCCACACTCTGGACATTGTACAGTGTCTTTTTTTTTTTCTCCATTTTAGTAGCTACCAGCTATGAATCTGCTCTCTATTGTAGGGGCGCTGTTTAAGGGATTAAATGTGATCATGTTCTTTGCAAATTATTGGCCCATGATTAATGTCATGATTTCTTGTTGTGGAATTGTGTTCATATATAATCAAATATATATATATAATCTGATGGAGACACCTGTCTGGTACTTATATGCGATGTGGTATAATTTGAATTTTGACACTTGCATCCCAGATGGAATAGCTAATTTCACAAACACCACGATGTTCAAACTGGTTTCCAGGCATTTTTTTCAGTTCTTCACACGTTTTTCGAGTGCTGCGCTAGTGGGCACACTCGTGTGCATGTTATCATTCTCCCTGAATGTATTCCTATCCATTCGTGTTATGCGGAAGGAATCTCCTCCAAAACCAGAGAATGCTGACTGGCAGGGAATATGGAGAGGTTTAGGAAAAATCTTAGAAGCGTGGGGACCCGCAACGTCATGGAATTTCACTCTTGAACACCTGTGGGATCCCGAGAAACTAAGCCAGTATTTGAGTCAGGGACGGTGCAGCTTACGTATATCTGAGGAGGTACGACTTACTTGGGGCTTGGCTTGTGCTTACCGTGCCCTATATAATACTATTCTGGAGAGAGAGAGAGTTTCCGAGCTGAGGTTCAAGCCAAAGGGGGAAATCCCCAAGTCAAATCGGATCAATCACAGGAAACACCAGTAACAATGCCAGTTGCCCCTGTGGAAGGCAAGAAATGGAAACGAGTGTCCTCACGTCTAGAAAGGAAAAAGGAAGAAGCGGAGGAGGAGGTAGAGGAAGATCCAGGCGAGGAGCCCTCCTCAGAACCACCATCATCGAGAAAGGCAAAAGAAAAAACTAAGAGACATGGAGAAGAGAGTGATGAAGAGGAAGTCTCTATTACTGTTCGTCGACCTCTGAAGTTGACTGAAATCCAAGGCTCAAGAAAGGAGTTTACACGGCAATCGAACGAAACTCTTGTTTCCTGGTTGCTTCGCTGCTGGGACAAAGGAGCCAATAGCTTGTCTCTAGATGGTAATGAAGCTCGCCAACTAGGAAGTATCGCCGGAGACGCAGCTATCGACAGAGGGATTAGTAGATGTTGGGATGGAGCTATCACCCTCTGGGAACGACTGTTAATAGCTGTGAAGGAAAGGTATCCCTACAAAGACAGTTTGAAGCCTGTGATAATACAGTGGGATACAGTTGAAAAAGGTATCCAGTATTTAAGGGAAATAGCCGTGGTGGAAATGTTGTATAACCCTAATTTTGTTCCTAATGATCCACGCCAAGACCATGATCCTGAGAGAGTGAGGACGACGCCTGAAATATGGCGGTAACTCACAATAACAGCACCGGTAAGATATGTCGGTACACTAGTGACGAGGAGAAAGGTTACAGAGTCATGACACGTATCAATATGATTAAATCATCATGCTCACCTTTATTCAGAAAATCCACACTTATATAGAGAAAGTAGTGGGCTAAAAATATACGCACCGTATACAGCTTATATAGTGGGCTAAAAATTACATTGTTATCTAGTGAATGCAGGGGCGAGTACAATTCTATGATTGGTGCATAGAGAAAAACAATTATAAATATCAGAAACTTTCTCACTGTCAGTTGCCAGCTCCCTGTTATCAACCCCCCTTCACGAATACTCCAAGGTTGCCGACTGCTGCAGCCTGGATTACTCAGTCGTAGCAAAGTAGACCCCTTGTTATCCAAATATTCTACAACACACTAGCATCAACGTTTAACAGATACGAGGACCAACAGAGAAGACCCTTAGTTTTCAAATTGATTCTTATGCTCCAAACCTATGAACGACAGCTACCTCCAAATCACGTTTCCATTTCCGCCATCTCACAAGTAACAGACCAACTGAACAAAGTGCAAGAGCAAGTGTCTCTATTGATTAATCGTGGCAAACCTGTAGAAGTATCAGAAACGCCTGATGAAAATAAGGATGATCAAAGGAGTCTACTGAAGGAGTTGATCATACTAATGAAAAGCCTACTAATTAAAGATGATGAACCCTCCTTCTCACCTGTATCAACTGGTCAATACCAGAGGATCTATCAATCGTGATGGTCCTACCCAATCCAGCTTCCTACATACTGTAGAGGGAGATAAGGTCCCTGTAGTACATGTAAAGATCATGTTGGGAAAAGCGGTCTGGGTCCTTCCAGCTTCTGTAAAGGGCAAACCTCTGTGGAACTGTTTTTGCCCAGGGACCTGGGTCCATTTGGTGGGTGATGCAGTAAAACGGGGATGTTCAATGTGTACCTTCCATGGTTTTATGATTTTTGGTTATCAGTATTCCTCATCATAACATCATGTAGTGCACTGGGAGTTAAAGTGTTCTGGGTACCTGTCCCAGAAGAGAAGAACAACTACGTTCCCCAGAAGCCTGTTCGCTGTGTTGTTATCATTTCTGCTCAGGGGGAACAGATATAAGGCCTTGGTAGGTCATCTGACAGGTTCTTCTTCGTCAGGCTCTCTCTCCCTGCTGCTCGACCGGACTGCGCATCTCACCTCAGTGTTATGGTGAGGCCTATCCAGCTTTTGGACAATCTTTCTCTCTCATTATATCTGATTTATTAGCTTCAATTCTAATTATATTGTATTATAGTGTGTTATCTTGCATTCCGATACCATATTTAGTAAATTAGTTTGTTTCTCCTCAGATCGTTGCCACTGTTTTTAATTATTTTGGGGTCCCCTGTTTCCCTTTTCTGGAGGCGCGGATTTTGCGAAATCCCTCCACTCTGCTAGTCACGGAACCGGGCCGAACCAGCCTGTAAACCGTCGACATCCTTGGTGGAGAATGCGGGCAAGAAGCTGCTCTTTAGCTTTTAGAACGAATCTCTCTCTGCTCTCGGAGAGCTTCGTTGGGAAAGTTTCTCTCTCTCACAGGTGCTCACTGAAAACTTGGCCTTGAAAGTCCAGGAGGACTGCCAATATTTTGGGATATTTGTAAACTATCTTGCTTCTGTAAAGAGAGGGAAAAAAAAATGATTCCTCTTTCTCTTTTATACCTGGTTGCAGAGGGAGCTGCTAATTTTACAGAACTTGTGATTTTTAAGCAGGCTCCCAGTCTCTCCTTTGAATCCCTTATGCAGTTTTTGAATGCTCATCTGATCACGTTGTTAGTCTCCCTGAATGTACTACTCATCATTTCACTCAGTATTTGTATTTATCATATTTTGAAGAAGCCTTCCCCAAAACCAGAGAATACTGAGTAGCAGGGAGTGTGGAGAGGCTTGGGAGAGACTAGAGAGATAGACATCTTCGGTGTCATGGAACTTTACTCCTGAACACCTAAAAGACCCTGAGAGCCTAAACAGATATTTGAGACAGGGATGTTGTGGCTCAGGCAGATCTGAGGAGGCACAAATGGTTTGGGGCCTGGCTAATGCTTATCGGGCCTTATTCAATACTATCCCAGAGAGAGAGAGAGTTTTTGAAATTGACAGAGTGTGTCTGAGAGCTGAAAGGGAGAGTCTCAGGGAGACAGTACAAAATGAGCGAGAGAGTTTCCAAGCTGAAAGAGACAGTCTCCAATCTGAGAGAGAGAATCTCCTAGTACAGAGAGAAAAGACCTCCAATCCGAGTGGGACTCTCTCCAATCCGAGAGAGATGACCTCCGAACTCAGAGAGACTCCCTGCAATCCAAAACTGACAGCCTTCAAACTGAGTGAGATACCCTCCAATCTGAACTAAATACTCTCATAATCGAACGACACAGACTCTGAGCCGAGCCGGCGAGTGTGAGCATCGGAACCGACCGACCTGATCAACCACAGGAGGCACCAGAACTGATGTCAGTTGCCCCTGTAAGAGGACGGAAAATGAAACGAATATCGACTCAGTTAGAAGAGAAGAAAGAGGAGAAGGAGAAAATAGAGGAAGCAGTCACTGTAAGAGAGGAGGAAAGAGGTCCAGAGGAGTGGCTCAAAAATCTAGGGGAAGCGCCCCTGAGTCCAGGGGAGGGGCCCTCAATAAGACTTCGGTCACTAACGCCTAGGAGGGCAACAAGAAGTCCTGAAAGGGTAGGAGGTGAGCAAGACATCATTACCATTGTTGATCGATCTCTGAAAATGAATGAAATTCGAGGACTGTGAAAAGACTTTTCACGCCACCCATATGAGCCTATTGTCACCTGGTTACTTTGATGTTGGGACAATGGGGCCAACAGTGTGTGGCTAGATAGTAGAGAAGCTCGCCAACTGGGTGGCATTGCTAGGGACTCAGCCATTGACAGAGGTATCAGTAGATGCCAGAATGGGTCCTTCACCCTCTGGAAGCGGATGTTGTTAGCCATAAAACAAAGATACCCCTTCAAAGACGATCTGATGCCTGAGAAAAAGAAATGGACTGATATGGAAAAAGGCACCTGTTATTTGAGAGAATACGCTGTGGTGGAAATGTTACATAGCCCCGATTTCATTCCTGATGAGCCAGAGCAAGAGCATGATCCTGAGAGAGTCAGGTGTACACCAAATATGTGGCATATATTCACAAAGACTGCACCAGAAAGGTATGCCAGTACACTTGCAGCAATGTATGGCAGAGGGGAAAGAAGGCCCCTTATAAATGAACTGATAAATAAAATTCAAGACTTTGAGTTACATTTAACCCCTCTACAGGCTTGTGTTTCAGCCATTGCAAAAGTTGCTGAAAAACTGGACAGAATAGAGAGCAATCAAGAAGATATAAAAGACGAACTGTCTACCATGCGTAATGCTGATGGATCCATGGTGGTACCAGATACATCTGATGGGGACCAGGATTCCCTAAACAGCCCACTGGAGGGGCTGGTCAACTTGGTTTCTTCCCAACCTGCATCATCCAATGTCTCAGCTACCAAAAGAAGACGTCCTTCTGCTCGAGCAAGTGACAACAGAAAGACTATGTCACGTTTCGCCTTGTGGCATTACCTATGTGACCATGGAGAAGATAAGAAGTGGAATAAAAAACCCACTCTTGCACTTCAAGCACGGGTAAAAGAATTACAAGACAGATCAACCACCAAGGTGAACTTCTCCAAAAAGGTGATTGCTCCAGTTGCTGCGGACAACCGAGGTAACAAATAGAGGGGCCCTGCCCCCAGCCAGGGGAGGGAAAGGGATAACAGAGTGTATTGGACTGCGTGGATTAGATGGCGTGGCACATCAGAACCACAGAAATATGAGGCCCTGGTGGACACTGGTGCACAGCGCACTCTAATGCCCTCGAGTCACCAAGGGACACAATCAATTTATATTCATGGGGTGACTGGGGGTTCCCAAGAGTTGACTATGTTGGAGGCCGAAATAAGCCTCACTGGTAAAGACTGGCAAAAGCACCCTATTGTGACTGGCCCAGGGGCTCCCTGTATACTTGGTATTGATTACCTCAGAAGGGGATATTTCAAGGATCCCAAGGGATATCGATGGGCCTTTGGAATAGCTGCTGTAGACACAGAAGGTGTTAAGCAGTTGTCTGTTCTGCCTGGCTGTCAGAAGATCCATCTGTTGTGGGGTGGCTACGAGTGAAAAAGCAACAGGTACGGATTGCCACAAAAACGGTGCACAGACGGCAGTACTGCACTAACAGGGATTCCTTGCTCCCCATTCATAAGTTGATTCGTCAACTAGAGAGCCAGGGAGTGATCAGCAAAACTCACTCACCTTTTAATAGTCCCATATGGCCAGTGCGTAAAGCCAGTGGAGAATGGAGGCTGACGGTAGACTACAGTGGCCTGAATGAAGTCACACCCCCACTGAGTGCTGCTGTACCGGACATGTTAGAACTCCAATATGAACTGGAGTCGAAAGCAGCCGAGTGGTATGCCACCACTGACATTGCTAATGCCTTCTTTTCCATTCCTTTGGCCACAGAATGCAGGCCACAGTTTGCTTTCACCTGGAGGGGCGTTCAGTATACCTGGAATCGTTTGCCCCAGGGGTGGAAACACAGCCCAACCATTTGCCATGGGTTGATCCAAACTGTATTGGAACCGGGCAGTGTTCCTGAGTACCTGCAGTATATTGATGACATTGTGTGGGGCGATACAGCAGAGGAAGTTTTTAAGAAAGGAGAGCAAATAATCCAAATTCTTCTGCAAGCTGGTTTCACTATTAAGCGAAACAAAGTGAAAGGACCTGCCCAAGAAATTCATTTTCTAGGAGTACAATGGCAAGATGGGCGTCATCACATCCCAGGAGATGTGATCGACAAAATCACTGCTATGTCTCCACCCACTAGCAAGAAACAGACACAGTCTTTTCTGGGTGTAGTGGGCTTTAGGAGAGTGCACATCCCAAACTATAGCCTCATAGTAAGCCCGCTCAAACAGGTGACGTGGAAGAATGATTTTACATGGGGCCCTGAGCAGCAGCAGGCTTTTGAACAGATTAAACAGGAAATAGCTCGTGCCGTGGCCCTGGGGCCAGTACGGACGGGACAGGATGTAAAGAACATCCTCTACACTGCTGCTGGAGAGAAAGGTCCCATTTGGAGTTTGTGGCAAAGAGCCTCAGGAGAGACCCGAGGCCGACCCCTGGGATTCTGGAGTTGAGCGTACAGGGGGTTGGAAGAGCGCTACGCTCCAACTGAAAAGGAGATCCTAGCCGCGTACGAGGGAGTTCGGGCTGCTTCCGAAGTAATCGGCACTGAAACGCAGGTCCTTCTAGCACCTCAACTGCCAGTACTATACTGGATCTTCAAGGGAAAGGTTCCCTCCATCCATCATGCAACTGATGACACTTGGATTAAGTGGACTGCGTTGATTACGCAGAGAGCCGTCCAGGATTCCTAGAGGTGATCATGGACTGGCCTGAAGGCAAAAAGTTTTTAACATCACCAGCAGAAGTATCACGTGCTAAAGAGGCCCCACCATACAGTGAACTACCAGAAAATGAAAAGAAATTTGCCCTGTTCACAGATGGATCGTGTCGTATTGTGGGGAAGCATCGCAGATGGAAAGCTGCTGTGTGGAGCCCTACATGACAAGTTGCAGAGGCCACCGAAGGAAAAGGAGAATCAAGCCAATTTGCAGAGGTAAGGGCTGTCCAGCTGGCCTTAGATATTGCTGAACGGGAGAGGTGGCCAATGCTTTATCTTTACACTGACTCATGGATGGTGGCAAATGCTTTATGGGGTTACAGCAGGGGGAGCAAAACAACTGGCAAAGAAGGGGTAAACCTCTTTGGGCTGCTGAACTGTGGAAAGACATCGCTTCCTGAATAAAGAACATGGTTGTAAAGGTGCGCAATGTAGATGCTCATGTGCCCAAGAGTTGGGCTACTGAAGAATAACAAAATAACCATTAGGTAGATCGAGCTGCCAAAATTAAGGTGGCTCACATAGACTTGGACTGCCAACACAAGAGTGAATTATTTCTAGCTCGGTGGGCCCATGAATCTTCGGGCCATCAAGGAAGAGATGCAACATATGAGTGGGCTAGAGACCGAGGGATGGACTTAACTATGGATGCTATTGCACAGGTTATTCATGACTGTGACACATACACCGCAATTAAACAAGCCAAGAGGACGAAACCTCTCTGGGGGGAAGGGCGATGGCAAAAGTATAAATAAGGGGAGGCCTGGCAGGTTGATTATATTACCTTGCCACGATCTCACAATGGTAAGCGTTATTTGCTTACTATGGTAGAGGCAACCACTGGGTGGCTTGAAACATATGCAGTACCCCATGCTACCACCCAAAACACCATATGAGGCCTCGAGAAGCAAGTCCTATGGAGACATGGCACTCCAGAAAGAATTGAGTCAGATAATGGGACTCATTTCAAAAATTCTCTTGTAAATATTTGGGCCAAAGATCATGGCATGGAGTGGATTTATCATATCCCCTATCATGCACCAGCCTCTGGTAAAATAGAACGGTACAGTGGGTTGTTAAAAACCATGCTGAAAGCAATGGGTGGCGGAACATTTAAGCACTGGGAGAAGCATTTGGCCGAAGCCACCTGCTTGGTCAACGCTCGAGGATCTATCAATCGCGATGGTCCTGCCGGCTCCCTACATACTGTCAAGGGAGATAAGGTCCCTGTAGTACATGTAAAGAACATGTTGGGAAAAGCGGTTTGGGTCTTTCCAGCTTCTGGGAAGGGCAAACCTCTTCATGGAACTGTTTTTGCCCAGGGACCTGGGTCCACTTGGTGGGTGATGCAGAAAAATGGGGATGTTCAATGTGTACCACAGGTGAATTTGATGTTGGGGGAGTGCAGTTAGTAATTCTATGTATATATATAGGTTTGTGTGTGCATGTGTTTAATGCTTGTTAATTATGGTTTGTTTGTATATATTAAGCATAATGTAGTGATGTAGAATAAGGGGTGGAATGTCATGGTTTTATGATTTTTGGTTATCAGTATTCCACATCATAACATCATGTGAGTTGTGGCAACACTTTAACTGGGAGTTAAAGTGTTCTGGGTACCTGTCCCAGAAGAGAAGAACAACTACGTTCCCCAGAAGCCTGTTCGCTGTGTTGTTATCATTTCTGCTCAGGGGGAACAGATATAAGGCCTTGGTAGGTCATCTGACACGCTCTTCTTCATCAGTCTCTCTCTCCCTGCTGCTCGACTGGACTGCGCATCTCACCTCAGCGTTATGGTGAGGCCTATCCAGCTTTTGGACAATCTATCTCTCTCATTATATTTGATTTATTAGCTTCAATTCTAATTATATTGTATTATAGTGTGTTAACTTGCATTCCGATACCATATTTAGTAAATTAGTTTGTTTCTCCTCAGATCGTTGCCACTGTTTTTAATTATTTTGGGGTCCCCTGTTTCCCTTTTCCGGAGGCGCGGATTTTGCGAAATCCCTCCGCCCTGCTAGTCACAGAACCGGGCCAAACCAGCCCGTAAACTGTCAATAGTACCACAAGGGGATTTGATGTTAGTGGAGTGCAGTCAGTAATTCTATGTATATATATGTATATGGACATGTATGTGTAATGCATTTTAATCATTGTTTGTTTGTATATATGTATATATATATTGAGCATGATGTAGTGATGTAGAATAAGGGGTGGAATGTCATGGTTTTGTAATTTTTGGTTTTCGGTATTCCACATCATAACATCATGTAGTGCACTGGGAGTTAAAGTGTTAATACTCTACTTCCGGGTACCTGTCCCTGTACGTCACGGAGGTCAGGACGGCCCTCCTGGTTTGTTTGGTTTTTTTGCTTCGGCCGGTCGGCGGTGGCGTGTTGGTTTTCAGGTTTGCTCGGAAAACTCTCTCTCCTATTTTATTTGATTTATTAGTCTCAATTTCAATTAGATTGTATTATATCATAGTTAGTAAAATAAGTTTTCCTCCTTAGATCGTTGCCGCTGCTTTTTTTTCCTTTCCCTTTCCCTTCCCATTTTCAGGGGGTCAGGGAGGGGGCCCAAGGGCCTACTGCCCCTGTCATGGGCATAGATTGGTCCGGATAACCCCATGACAGTAGGTAGATATCTATTATTGGTTTTTTAGTAGAACAGATAAGTATTAATCAAGTCTGGGATTTTGAAATGTGGAGGCATTAGCTTAGTATGTTGAACTAATCAGTTACTTGCTGTCTTTTTCCCATATAGCCAGCAGCCAGCTTCGGGTGTAGCCTATTCCCATCCAACTACAGTTGCTAGCTACACTGTCCACCAGGCACCAGTTGCTGCGCACACAGTTACTGCAGCCTATGCTCCAGCAGCAGCTACAGTTGCAGTTGCCAGGCCTGCTCCAGTGGCTGTTGCAGCTGCTGCAACAGCTGCTGCGTATGGAGGCTATCCTACAGCGCACACAGCTACAGATTATGGTTATACACAGAGGCAACAAGAAGCTCCACCACCACCACCTCCTGTCACTACGCAGAATTACCAGGTGTGTTTAAAAAATAATTACTGTTGTTTTATGGTTTTTAAACTATATGTTTAAAAGGAAGAGGACTTTTTGGGTGATAGAATGTAATGGTATTTATATTTTTTCCTTCTATGAAAAACAGTGTGTTCAAATTACTCATTAGCTAAAACTGATGGTGTGAAGTGACTAGTATCGTGGCCCATATAGAGGACTATCTGCAGTGCTACTGCAGGATCTAAGATTTAGACTTTCACACAATAAGCAATGAACTGATGTTTACCTCCAAGTGATTTTTTGAACTGCTGCTGAGAACAATAGTACTGCCTTGACTCATCTAGTTTTTCAAGTAGCATGTGGTAAACTGTGTCATGGAACTGACTGAATAAAATGTTTCAATAAAAAAAATTAAATGAGAGATGATAGAAATAGTTCCCTTATTAGATTCCTGGGTGCCTAACTTTATGTGGCTACAGGTTGCCACAAAAGAGAGCTGTTTCTCTATTTTCATCTTGCCCTGACTTCTGTTGACACTTGCATTGAATCCAGCAGTTGCCAGTGTTTGGATGGGTCAATTCAGGAAAAATTCCACAGAAAACTAACAAATCAAAAAAGGAGTGGCTTTCTATAAGATTATAAGATTATAAGAGGCTAAGTTAAAATACTCTGCTTCTGCACAGTTGTGATGCCAATGCAAGGTGGGATCATTGCAAGGCTGTGAGTAGAGACGTGTTGGTACCTCGGACAAGTTCCCCATTCTTGCACTGGCTTAAATGTAGTATGAAGCAGTCTGTTAGTGAACTGTATTCCTTCTCAGTTCAAAAATAAAGAAACTTGCAGTATAAATCAGAGTGCTGCATTAATTTTGCAATTGGAAGATATCAGTTTGTAGAAGTTATCTGGGGACTTTGTAACATATGTGTTTACTCCTGTTCAGATTTTTGAAGAGAGTGAAAAGCTGCAGTTTTTATCTATCTAGATTCACATAATGCAAGCATATATGCACATCAGTAACTCTAGCCCATTGGTTTAAATCAGACAATTTAGATGCAGAAAGAGGAGTTTTACATGACTGGGTAGTTTTGAGTTGGAAATGTGAACTTTATTTGTATTTTTATCAGCTTTTTTTTCTACATTAGCATTTGTTAGTCCAAGTCTTCAGTAGATATCTCTAGGCTAGTGTGTTTATACACATAAGTTACCTAATTTTTTTGGCATGGCTCATATTTAAAATTTGCATTTACTAGTGAGACAGAGGACGTTGAAATAGTACATCTTTCTTTAACATATTAGTCATAAAATTATCAAGGCATTATATAGATTCTAATTAGTATTTTTGTTTAGACTGTACTGTTGCTGTATGTTATCAGTTCTTTTGTACAGATTTTAAAATTTGTTACATATGGTAATGAATTTTAACATAGGAGTTCTTCCAGTTGCACATATACTCATAGTTAACTAATAACTAGTCAGTTATTGGATGTATTCAGACAGTAAAGAGTATCCCTTAAATTAAAGAAAAATAATTCCACTTCTATGCAGGTTGGGTGGAAATTCTATTGTTGTATTTATTGGAAATAAAAATAAATTTTATGTGTAGTTCATATGTAGCTCATGCTGTTACCCATCAGTTCATCAGCTACTCATACTTTACCATAAATATGGTAAGGATGGGAAAATATATGTACATACGTATAGTGGTTTCCAGGCTCTCCTTTTTCTAAGCTTACTAGCCATCTTTTGAGTTCTGGATGTGTTGAATGGGCTACTCATCTTGCCCTTCTAGACTAGTTGTGGTTCCCTAATGGAACAGTTGATATTTCAAAAAATGAAGGTGGCTTTAAAAGTATAACTTCCATACTCTAGCAAATNCACATTTTGTGGAGATGTATATTGTTTTTTCCTTTGTATTTTATAGGAATTTAATATAGTCACTATGAAAAATTAACGAAAGTAGTTGCTTTTCAGTTACAAAATTAATTTGGAAGGGAGAGTGATTTAAAAGCATGAGATAAATTTTATAAGTCTGAAAAACTTAATCAGGTTTGTCTTCAGGCCTGTAGCATTTGTAAACAAATTTAATTTCTTTAATGTATATATGTGTATACATTGTCTCTGTAAGTAAATCCTGTTTTTTTGGTTTTTTGTTTTTAATCTTTTAGTGTAGACTAGAAGGAAATATGTTGTTGATTTTTTTTTTTGATTCTGCTAATGATCTTTATTACTCCAGAAACATATTTTAAGGAGAAATTCACTGTTTTTTTTTCCTTTTTTAATTTATAGGATTCCTATTCTTATGTTCGATCTACTGCCCCAGCTGTAGCTTATGACAGCAAACAATACTATCAACAGCCGACAGCAACTGCTGCAGCTGTGGCTGCTGCTGCCCAGCCTCAACCTTCAGTAGCTGAATCATACTACCAGACAGGTGGGTTGCATGCTCCAAACTCCTGACATTATACATTGTGAGTACTACTTCAATACCTTAAAAATATGTCTTCGAATATATGACATCACCCAGATTTTTTTTTCTTAGCTTTCTCATTTAATCCCTGTCAATGTGTAGAACAATATGCTGCATCTAGAACTTGAATGTTGTTGGGACATTGCTGAAAGTAACTATCTTTGAGTTTTGGAATATTATTAAATATAATCAAAACATATTTCTAGGCAAACTTTTTGTTGATTTGCCTAGAAAGTTTGCCAAATTAGGTGCAAATAGTCAATGGTAAGTTCAGATGAGAATTTGGTTAGATTTTGTTTTTGCAGTTCTGTAGTTACTTAATGTATGTAGTTCTGTAATCATTGGTACCGTGACTGCTACAAAGCATAAAATAATTTTTTTATGTTAATATGAAGATACAAGTTTAAATGTACTAATGTGACCTGAGATATCGTGATGCATAACTACAACTGAGTAAAAAACAAACAAACAAAAAAAAAAACAACCAACCAAACAAGCAAACCAAAACAAACAAAAAAAAAACCCAAAAATCCCAAAACAACAAAAGGGACCAACCAAAAAACCACCTCCATTTATTATATTTATTCCCCAGAATATCATTAGGTATTGTTAGCATTACTTAATAGGCTTTAGTTGATTTAAACGCAAACCCTATCTATGTTTGTACACTTTCTTTTTCTTTCCTATTTAGCTCCAAAAGCAGGATATAGCCAAGGGGCAACTCAATATACCCAAGCCCAGCAAACACGACAAGTGACGGCTATAAAACCTGCAACCCCAAGTCCAGCAACAACTACTTTTTCTATATATCCAGTATCTTCTACTGTGCAGCCAGTAGCAGCTGCAGCTACTGTTGTTCCATCCTATACTCAAAGTGCAACATACAGTACAACAGCGGTTACTTACTCTGGTAAGAGTTTTGCATATTATGCTGCTGGGATCTTTGCAATTGTTATGGAAGATTAAATTATTTAAATACTCAAAATTTTAGCATTTTGTTTTCTGTTACATCACAGTCTACTGAGAAGTATCAACCAGCTACATCAAAATATTTTGCCAGTATAATGATTTATCTTTAAAAGAGGTTTGATGCTTAAATATGCCTATTTTGTTACATGAAAATATACAAGGTATTGACATAGCTATGTGCACAGTGTTTTGTGACTTACCGTAAGGTTTGGAGAGAAAAGATGAGGAAACAAAAAAGATGAGGGGATACATCCACACAAATATAATTCAGAGAAATTGGAAGGGAGCATGATGCCATCAAACAGCAACTGTAGAAAAAGGAAAGAGCAATCCAATATAAATCTTGTAAGTTTGGGTTGAGTTAACCCAAAATGGGAGAAGAATGGATGCTAAAAAAATAAACAACAAAACCTTTCCTTCAACTTTAGATTTATGGCTGGATGGTGATCAACTGGTATATTATAGCTACGTTGAACTTATTTTGTTTTGTTTCTTTCTGTTTAAAAATGGATTTTAAAGGGACTTCTTTGAAACAGAACCTGTTCAGAGGATTAAAATGGTTGAACCAGTAGATGTAGAAAGTTTATGGGAAAACTGGCTCGAAGGAATTAAAGCCCAGATTCCTTGTTTTATTCAATTTTGATACTAGAAATCAAGGAGCGCATACCTAAGATATGCTGCAAAGGTTTCAGTAGGCAAGCAGCTTTGCACTAAAACAATTTAAATCACTGGAGTAGAATATAATAGCACTAGCAGTTCTGTCTTTTGTATTTACGTTTTTTCCCCTCCTCTGCATAATCTGTAATCTTCTTCATTTTGATTATTGAACAGTAAATCTGGTTTTGAAAGACTGTTTACTTCAACTGACCTTTGATAAATATTTTATTCTTGTTGAATATCTTACCAGATGAATCAAGAATTTTCACATATTCTTTAGGGATCCTTTGATATATCCAACAACATAACTGTGCATCTGCAAAGATGTGCCTAAAATCAAATATATTCCTGATAAAAGTGGCAGGCTATGTATTTGTATACTGTGAAGCATCAAGAAAAGCAGACTGCGTAACAAGATATCAATAAATTGTTTATTTCCTGCTCTGCCACTCCATCTCTATTATGCAGCATGCTTGCAATTAGTGTGTTATGTAATTGATACTTGATGTGCAGTGATGTAATATTTATTTTGTTTTTATCTTTGAGGTACCTCTTATTCTGGCTATGAAGCCGCAGTGTATTCAGCTGCATCATCCTATTACCAGCAGCAGCAGCAGCAACAGAAACAGGCAGCGGCAGCAGCTGCTGCTGCTGCTGCAACAGCCGCTTGGACAGGGACCACCTTTACTAAAAAGGCACCATTCCAAAATAAACAACTGAAACCAAAACAACCTCCCAAACCACCCCAGATCCACTACTGCGATGTTTGTAAGATCAGCTGTGCTGGACCACAGGTACCTGTATTATGTAATATTCTGTAATACATTTTAGTTATAATTTCTTCAGCTAAAAAAACTGACCCCTTTAAGAATATTTGTTAATTTTTAAGGACCCGATTCTGTAATTTTACTAAAGGAATAATTAAATGAAAGTGTGTGCTATTATTGATTTACTATGAGAAGTTGAAAAGGTGCATCCCATTAGCTTGTACAGAGAAACTTCAACTATACTTTAGACTCCAGAAGTATTCTAAACTTTGAATTTGATTTGCTGTTTTAGCATAGCAAACTTCTTAGAAAATACTTGTTTTCAAAACTACTGAAGTATACCAATTTTGTTTATGGTAAGCCTGAAAATTTATTCCTCATTGTATTCCATCATCCCAGTTTAGTTTCACAGTGGGTACAAGTGTGTAAAAAGTAGATATCAATTCATGCACTTTTTTTGTGTGTTAGGATAAACAGTTCTTTAAGTAAATCTATCATTAGGATAAACAGTTATTTAAGTAAATCTATCGTTATTTCCCACTGTCTGCTCTCTAGGTTGCCAATGTTGGCATAAGAGCAAATCTCTACTGCATTTCATTTTCAGCACAGCTTTATGTGCTACCTTCTTTTGAATCAATTTTTTTAGTTCTCAGAATACACTTAAGCACCGTCATCATGCAGATTGAGAAAAATTCCAAATCAAGACTAACTCAGTGCAATGCAGGAAACTGCAACTGAGATTGAAGTATTTGATTGAAGAAGTGAGAAGTTAGGGAGGAAAACTCAGATTGTATTACCTCTAAAAATGGAATTCTAGTGGAGGAGACGTGTCACGGAGTTATCTCTAGATCTGAGTCCGTGACAGGGGCACAAGCCCAGAAGGAGACAAAAGAGAGAGGGGGGAAAAAAAAAACCAAACTACCCCACCTTTTGCGGCGCGGCCGGCCCCCTGCCCTGGCCTGTGGCTAATGAGGCAAGGCACTTGCGGGCCGTGCACTCCGGGAGAGGGGGAAGGGTAGGGAGATAGCTGATGGGTC
>JACDJE010000780.1:113141-138221 GCA_016647715.1 Pavo muticus
AGAGAGACTCTGTAGTCTTTACTGCCTGCTTTGCATCTGTTATTTATACGCTTTGATAAAATCTCCCTTGTACTTTTGTTCTGGAGACTGAACAGTCCTGATTCACCCTCTGTTCATATGTTAGAAAATGGAAATTACTGAATAACAGAGGAAACCATTTCTAAAAGTTTTTGGAATTTTTTTTTCCAAGTCCCTTATTGATATAATAAAATTAAGAATTACAAATATAGTTATGGAACACCTGATCTTAACAACATCACATTCTTCCAATTTCCCCACACATAAAGTATCTCATATGTCAGCTGACTCACTCTTCAGTGTGAAAAGTGAAAAGAAATTATCTAACTATCAAATATTTCTCATTGTGGTTTGAAAAATTAAGAATTTATAGTATGTGCCTGCATTTAAGGTCTGGTGATTGAAATAATATTGTGGAATATTTATTTTCTACTCTGTTTTTGATGACTGCTGCTAGGAGGTGAAAGTGGTTCTTTAAAATAATCAGCACTTGTAAACCTCGTCTTACTCAGTGCATTTTTTTTTCTACCCCTCCACCATCTTTTTTTTTTTTTTTTTTTTTTGGCGAGCAGGAATGGGATGTGCTTGGTTTTCCTTTAATATTTTAATAATAATTCTTTGTTGTTTGTGGCTCACCCCGTTCACACAACCATTTCCTCTTTGTTGATCATGTATTCCTCCTTTCCTTAAAATGGCCTAAAAGCAGTCTTTGCTTTCGCCTTTTCCAGCAAATCTTCTTGACTTAAATACAATAATATTAAAATCATCAAGCTAGTCTTTCCACATTGTCAGCCTAATCTCTGTAAAGTCAAATGGCTTAAGATCAGTTGAATACAGAGAACTGAACGTGTCCAGTAGATATCCAGAACAAGGGCTATTTGGAATGGCCCTTGGGAATTGGAGTCTCGATCCTTATTAAAAGACTGTGAGTACATCACCTCTGGTTCCTGGCACTTTTAATTTGTTGCTGTTCATTAATGTATGATATGAAAATGCTCTTTTACTTACGTGCTTTAAAATTCCAGCAAAATCACTAACAGAATCTATACATTTTTTTTCCCTAATTATTTCTAACTAGCCTTTTTTCTTCAAAATTGCTGGCCCCTGAATTATTTGTAACTTCTCAGAATAAATGTTCCCTCATTATATTAGGAATGCAAACTTGCAGCATTTAACTGCTATTCTCTCTGTACTGTCATTCAACAGGTACAGTTCAGGGAGTGACAAGAAATATAACCTTAAATGAAAAGGACCTGGCAGAAAGCATTTCATAGGGCTTCCGTACAGTAGCAAGTGCTATATAGTAAGAATTTTAGCCTGTCTTTAATTCATGTGCTTGTTTAGGAGATGTCTTGTTCTGGTCAAGTACCTTAGCATCATCCTGCAGAAATAAGTAAGATGATTTCAATCTATTTCTTGCAAGTTTAAACACCCACAAATAGAAACAACCAAAAAAAAAAAAAAAAAGAATTATTATTATGGGATTTTTAAGGCCAATATAGGGTGATGGTTGTAAACTTGTGACTTTATTGTGGTTTGTAGAAATTCACATTTTGTGGAGATGTATATTGTTTTTTCCTTTGTATTTTATAGGAATTTAATATAGTCACTATGAAAAATTAACGAAAGTAGTTGCTTTTCAGTTACAAAATTAATTTGGAAGGGAGAGTGATTTAAAAGCATGAGATAAATTTTATAAGTCTGAAAAACTTAATCAGGTTTGTCTTCAGGCCTGTAGCATTTGTAAACAAATTTAATTTCTTTAATGTATATATGTGTATACATTGTCTCTGTAAGTAAATCCTGTTTTTTTGGTTTTTTGTTTTTAATCTTTTAGTGTAGACTAGAAGGAAATATGTTGTTGATTTTTTTTTTTGATTCTGCTAATGATCTTTATTACTCCAGAAACATATTTTAAGGAGAAATTCACTGTTTTTTTTTCCTTTTTTAATTTATAGGATTCCTATTCTTATGTTCGATCTACTGCCCCAGCTGTAGCTTATGACAGCAAACAATACTATCAACAGCCGACAGCAACTGCTGCAGCTGTGGCTGCTGCTGCCCAGCCTCAACCTTCAGTAGCTGAATCATACTACCAGACAGGTGGGTTGCATGCTCCAAACTCCTGACATTATACATTGTGAGTACTACTTCAATACCTTAAAAATATGTCTTCGAATATATGACATCACCCAGATTTTTTTTTCTTAGCTTTCTCATTTAATCCCTGTCAATGTGTAGAACAATATGCTGCATCTAGAACTTGAATGTTGTTGGGACATTGCTGAAAGTAACTATCTTTGAGTTTTGGAATATTATTAAATATAATCAAAACATATTTCTAGGCAAACTTTTTGTTGATTTGCCTAGAAAGTTTGCCAAATTAGGTGCAAATAGTCAATGGTAAGTTCAGATGAGAATTTGGTTAGATTTTGTTTTTGCAGTTCTGTAGTTACTTAATGTATGTAGTTCTGTAATCATTGGTACCGTGACTGCTACAAAGCATAAAATAATTTTTTTATGTTAATATGAAGATACAAGTTTAAATGTACTAATGTGACCTGAGATATCGTGATGCATAACTACAACTGAGTAAAAAACAAACAAACAAAAAAAAAAACAACCAACCAAACAAGCAAACCAAAACAAACAAAAAAAAAACCCAAAAATCCCAAAACAACAAAAGGGACCAACCAAAAAACCACCTCCATTTATTATATTTATTCCCCAGAATATCATTAGGTATTGTTAGCATTACTTAATAGGCTTTAGTTGATTTAAACGCAAACCCTATCTATGTTTGTACACTTTCTTTTTCTTTCCTATTTAGCTCCAAAAGCAGGATATAGCCAAGGGGCAACTCAATATACCCAAGCCCAGCAAACACGACAAGTGACGGCTATAAAACCTGCAACCCCAAGTCCAGCAACAACTACTTTTTCTATATATCCAGTATCTTCTACTGTGCAGCCAGTAGCAGCTGCAGCTACTGTTGTTCCATCCTATACTCAAAGTGCAACATACAGTACAACAGCGGTTACTTACTCTGGTAAGAGTTTTGCATATTATGCTGCTGGGATCTTTGCAATTGTTATGGAAGATTAAATTATTTAAATACTCAAAATTTTAGCATTTTGTTTTCTGTTACATCACAGTCTACTGAGAAGTATCAACCAGCTACATCAAAATATTTTGCCAGTATAATGATTTATCTTTAAAAGAGGTTTGATGCTTAAATATGCCTATTTTGTTACATGAAAATATACAAGGTATTGACATAGCTATGTGCACAGTGTTTTGTGACTTACCGTAAGGTTTGGAGAGAAAAGATGAGGAAACAAAAAAGATGAGGGGATACATCCACACAAATATAATTCAGAGAAATTGGAAGGGAGCATGATGCCATCAAACAGCAACTGTAGAAAAAGGAAAGAGCAATCCAATATAAATCTTGTAAGTTTGGGTTGAGTTAACCCAAAATGGGAGAAGAATGGATGCTAAAAAAATAAACAACAAAACCTTTCCTTCAACTTTAGATTTATGGCTGGATGGTGATCAACTGGTATATTATAGCTACGTTGAACTTATTTTGTTTTGTTTCTTTCTGTTTAAAAATGGATTTTAAAGGGACTTCTTTGAAACAGAACCTGTTCAGAGGATTAAAATGGTTGAACCAGTAGATGTAGAAAGTTTATGGGAAAACTGGCTCGAAGGAATTAAAGCCCAGATTCCTTGTTTTATTCAATTTTGATACTAGAAATCAAGGAGCGCATACCTAAGATATGCTGCAAAGGTTTCAGTAGGCAAGCAGCTTTGCACTAAAACAATTTAAATCACTGGAGTAGAATATAATAGCACTAGCAGTTCTGTCTTTTGTATTTACGTTTTTTCCCCTCCTCTGCATAATCTGTAATCTTCTTCATTTTGATTATTGAACAGTAAATCTGGTTTTGAAAGACTGTTTACTTCAACTGACCTTTGATAAATATTTTATTCTTGTTGAATATCTTACCAGATGAATCAAGAATTTTCACATATTCTTTAGGGATCCTTTGATATATCCAACAACATAACTGTGCATCTGCAAAGATGTGCCTAAAATCAAATATATTCCTGATAAAAGTGGCAGGCTATGTATTTGTATACTGTGAAGCATCAAGAAAAGCAGACTGCGTAACAAGATATCAATAAATTGTTTATTTCCTGCTCTGCCACTCCATCTCTATTATGCAGCATGCTTGCAATTAGTGTGTTATGTAATTGATACTTGATGTGCAGTGATGTAATATTTATTTTGTTTTTATCTTTGAGGTACCTCTTATTCTGGCTATGAAGCCGCAGTGTATTCAGCTGCATCATCCTATTACCAGCAGCAGCAGCAGCAACAGAAACAGGCAGCGGCAGCAGCTGCTGCTGCTGCTGCAACAGCCGCTTGGACAGGGACCACCTTTACTAAAAAGGCACCATTCCAAAATAAACAACTGAAACCAAAACAACCTCCCAAACCACCCCAGATCCACTACTGCGATGTTTGTAAGATCAGCTGTGCTGGACCACAGGTACCTGTATTATGTAATATTCTGTAATACATTTTAGTTATAATTTCTTCAGCTAAAAAAACTGACCCCTTTAAGAATATTTGTTAATTTTTAAGGACCCGATTCTGTAATTTTACTAAAGGAATAATTAAATGAAAGTGTGTGCTATTATTGATTTACTATGAGAAGTTGAAAAGGTGCATCCCATTAGCTTGTACAGAGAAACTTCAACTATACTTTAGACTCCAGAAGTATTCTAAACTTTGAATTTGATTTGCTGTTTTAGCATAGCAAACTTCTTAGAAAATACTTGTTTTCAAAACTACTGAAGTATACCAATTTTGTTTATGGTAAGCCTGAAAATTTATTCCTCATTGTATTCCATCATCCCAGTTTAGTTTCACAGTGGGTACAAGTGTGTAAAAAGTAGATATCAATTCATGCACTTTTTTTGTGTGTTAGGATAAACAGTTCTTTAAGTAAATCTATCATTAGGATAAACAGTTATTTAAGTAAATCTATCGTTATTTCCCACTGTCTGCTCTCTAGGTTGCCAATGTTGGCATAAGAGCAAATCTCTACTGCATTTCATTTTCAGCACAGCTTTATGTGCTACCTTCTTTTGAATCAATTTTTTTAGTTCTCAGAATACACTTAAGCACCGTCATCATGCAGATTGAGAAAAATTCCAAATCAAGACTAACTCAGTGCAATGCAGGAAACTGCAACTGAGATTGAAGTATTTGATTGAAGAAGTGAGAAGTTAGGGAGGAAAACTCAGATTGTATTACCTCTAAAAATGGAATTCTAGTGGAGGAGACGTGTCACGGAGTTATCTCTAGATCTGAGTCCGTGACAGGGGCACAAGCCCAGAAGGAGACAAAAGAGAGAGGGGGGAAAAAAAAAACCAAACTACCCCACCTTTTGCGGCGCGGCCGGCCCCCTGCCCTGGCCTGTGGCTAATGAGGCAAGGCACTTGCGGGCCGTGCACTCCGGGAGAGGGGGAAGGGTAGGGAGATAGCTGATGGGTCTAAAAAAAAAAAAAAAAAAAAAACACAAAGGCAACGATCTGAGGAGGAATGGTAATTTACTAAATCCAATAAAATCAAACAAAATGAGAGAGGAAAGAGTGTCCAAATACGAGGTCTTACGCTAGTAGACTGCAGGGAAAGCACGTGCTTTTCTCCGCGGCAAACCGAGAGAGAGTGAATCGGCGACAGGGAGAGCCGCTGGTGTCCTGCCAGGAGCTCCACCTTTTTTCCTCTGTGCGCCAAGTCCTCCAGAAATGCCGCTCCTCCCCTCCGAGAACCCAAAATGCCCAAAAAAGGCAGTCCACGGAACCAGAACATTAACTCCTTTACTCCCACTGCTTTACAAGATGTTATGATGCGGAATACCGACCACAAAAATCACAAAACCACAACAAGACGAAAATTTGTCTTACAAGTAGCCTGCTTATGCATTAGAGCATGTCATATGACAGAAATGTTAGCATAGCAAGTATTTCTTAAACAAAGCATATATTTTATGCTATTTTCTATACTACATGTATTCACATGAATGATGAACATGCACAATAAAGGCAGCTGTGTGTGTATTATTTATTTAAACAGACTTATAAAGAACACTTAGAAGGCCAGAAACACAAAAAGAAAGAAACAGCATTAAAAGCTTCCCAGAACACCAATAACGGCAGCACTTCTGCTCGTGGAACTCAGAATCAGTTGCGCTGTGAGCTTTGTGATGTGTCTTGTACAGGAGCAGATGCATATGCTGCCCATATCCGAGGAGCCAAGCATCAGAAAGTAAGAGCTTTTTTCTTGTTTTTATTACACACGTCAGTTGTACTTTTTCTTACCCTCATCTTAGATGGGAGAAAATGAGCAGAAACAATATAATTTGAATAATTTTGTTTAACAGTGTTCTGCTTTTTGTTTGAAATGTATAATTAAGCTCACTATTAGATTGGGCATTTTGGGGAGAAAGGGGAAAAATACTGCCACTGCATCAGTGAGAAGAATATATATTTGGAAAAGTATGAAAATCATAGGATCAAGAGGTAGAATAAGGTGAGGAAGAGAGTCAGTAAGGACATGCAGTAGCATACTTGTCCCCCCTCTTTCCAAGACTTCTGTCAGTAGTTGTCTGATGCTGTGAAGTTCACAGTACGCTTTGAAATGCTGTAAGCTGAGTCATTGCCAATGGACAGGACTATTATGTATCACTCCTTGGTATGTCTTGCAAAGAAAATTGGCATATGGGTGGCAAGGAAATTTATAATGAGTGTCTTTGGAAGACCCCAACACAAGAAGGACATTGAGCTGTTGGAGCGGGTCCAGAGGAGGGCCACGAAGATAATCAGAGGACTAGAGCACCTCTCCTACGAGGACAGGCTGAGAGAGCTGGGGCTCTTCAGCCTGGAGAAGAGAAGGCTCCGGTGGGAACCTTTTAGCAGCCTTCCAGTACCTGAAGGGGGCCTACAGAAAAGCTGGGGAGGGACTTTTTAGAAGGGTATGTAGTGACAGGACAAGGGGAAAAGGTTTTAAACTGGAAGAGGGTAGATTTAGACTATATATTAGGAAGAAATTCTTTACTGTGAGGGTGGTGAGACACTAGAACAGGTTGCCCAGAGAGGTGGTGAATGCCCTCTCCCTGGAAGCATTGAAGGCCAGGCTGGATGGGGCTGTGAATAACTTGGTCTAAAGGGAGGCATCCCTACCTATAGTAGGGGGGTTGGAACTAGATAATCTTAAGGGTCCCTTCCAACCCAAACCGTTCTATGATTCTATGATTAAGAGCAAATGTTATAATTTAGATAGACTTGTATAGTGTTCTTTCTTTCATAAATACTTTAAGTTATTAAAGTTTTGGGTTGTGTCCAGTAATTGCATAGGTATATGGCATGTGGTATATATTGTCCTCATACATTTGGATGTAGCTTTCTCTTCCCTATAGATAGATAGGCACTAAAAACTAAGAAGTGTATGTATACTGTTGTACACACATTATCATTGTCTAAACATGTTTGCATTAAAGGTGTGTCTAGCTGACTTTTTTTTGCTACTTTGAAATCTTTCCCAATCTTTAGTTTTCATTTTGTATGTTTGGTTTTTTGAACCACTTGCATTTCTTTCTCAGGTGATGGTTAGCTGTCACCAAATGTAGTACTATTTTATCCTTAGGCATTACTTTTAAGAATAAGCGTGTATCTCTTTGCTTTCTGTGAATTCTAAAGAGCACTGAATTATACCTCTCACATCCTCCTTAATCATCTCTACAGATGTGCTTTTTAAAAAAAAAAGAGAGAAAAACAACATTTATCTAAGGAATCTCATCAGTTTTGCTATGTAATTTGGCAGTTCTTTCAATACAAATATTCTTAAAAGGTAGTGATCAAAAGAGACAGTGTTGTTGAATTTGAATTAAATAACTTTTATTTACAAGTAGTATTTGGCACCAAAACAGTTTAACGTACTACTCTTTTTGAAGAGAAGAAAAAGCAACCAGGCAACAGAACAGTGACACTGAAACAGTTTGAGCAAAATACATCCTTCTGTTTTACTGGCTTGTTAGTTTATTGACTTTCTGTTCTCATCCACATAGCTTTTGGAGTATACGTCTGAATTTGTAATGGAAATAAACAGTCTGAGATGACAATAAAGAATTTTCTTGTTACAGATGACAAAAATTTTTACATGTCCATCTTTTTTTTTGCTAAGATCACTTCTTAAGAAGTAGTAACTATTTAGTTATATTGTTGTGGTGTTTTGTTGTCCCAGGGAGATTATATGAATTTCTCTTTATTGTTATAGGTAGTAAAATTGCACACAAAACTTGGCAAACCCATTCCTTCAACTGAACCAAATGTGGTTACCCAGGCTACTTCCTCAACATCCACATCTGCTTCCAAACCAGCTGCCTCTGCTTCAAATATGGCAACTAGCAGCAGTACTGTGAACTCCTCTGTTGCATCCTCTGCAGTGAAAATTCTTACTCCTGTGGGAAACACACCACTTAACATGGCGTCCAACAACAAAACATCTTCAATCACTGCTAATATGGCTGTAAAGAAAATATCTACACCAAAAATAAACTTTGTTGGCAAGTACAGAAGTCAGTCTTTAACCTATTTTTTAAGATCTTAGCATAAATGTATTTAGTTAACCATGCATGAGTAACTCTGTTGTGTATAAGAGAATTACTGATAGCTGAAAATAAAAATGCATATAAAAGTTTTGCTTCATAATTTTATGTTTTTTTCTGTCCTGTTGTCTCCACCTGACCTTTCTTCATAAGAGTGCTTTGGTTTCTTATGTAGTAGCTGCTGGATTATTGCAGTTCATAGTATAGCTGGTCCTAATTTTAGTTTATAGCCTGGGCTGTTAAGGCAGGTTGGCAGTTGGTAACTGGGCAACTGAAATATCCTTGTAGAGGTGAAAGTGTAACATGGAAAGTTTTGAAATAAGCATGACAGACTTTCGGAGATGAGAAGTAGCTGTTCCAAAATAAGCTATCCTGCTCTTGAAGGAAAGACCTATGCAGTTCCAACAGTGAGAGCACAGTACTTTTGCTAATAAAAATACTATATGGTTTTTAAGTACTTTTTTTGCAATCATTTACAAAAACAATTACCTGATGATAGAAAGAGATTATTACAGTATCTTCAGAGTTGTTCCCTTTCAGTCTTATCTCTTCTGAAAAAGCATGAAAATGAATAATGAAAATTGCACTTATATAAAGCAATAAAGTTTTTCACGCTAAAATAAAAAGCTAATATTGTTTAAATAACTTGAATGTTTTTAAAATTATTGATTAAAAAAAGAAAAAAAATATAAAAAACAAAACCCTATCTGATTAATTGTAATTTAAATATGTTTAAGTTTTGACTAGTTTTAAAAGACTTGTAATGCTGTGACCAGAACATTGATACTTGGAAATAAAGTCTTCAGTCTGCACATCATACATAATCATGTTCTCATTTTATGAAAGTTAAAAATTTAAATGTTTTGATTTGTAGGTGGTAATAAGCTTCAGACAACAGGAAGTAAACTGGAAGAAACAAAATCAGCTGAAAGTGTTAAAACAACAACTGTTGCCACGATACAAACACAAGAAGTAAAACCAGACACAGCAACTGAACCAGTGACTCCTACAACTATTGCTGCCTTGCAAAGTGATGTCCAGCCTGTGGGCCATGACTATGTGGAAGAGGTATTGATATGAAAAATTGTGGGTTAACTGTTTTGGTGAAAAATTGTTAACCGTGAAACAAGGCATTGAACCTGGAAAGGCTTGTGCATATGTTTACATTTTTGTATTGTGTATGTTTGTTTTGAGCTCAGTGGGGTGTTCTTTTTGGTAGCATGAAATGTGGACTAAGTCTATAGGATCACAGTCTGATGTGAATTTTTCATTATTTGCAGGTTTGCAGTTATTAACTTCAACTCAATATGTTCAGGTTCAAGTTTAAAGCTGTGTGTTTAGAATGGTAAAACTGTTCTTTCTCCATTGCCAAGCACAATAGTGTCTCTGGTGGAATTGAGTTTTAGAATCACAGAATCATTAACGTTGGAAAAGACCACTAAGATCATCAAGTCCAACCATCAACCCATCACCAATATTGCCTGCTAAACCACATCAGTCAGTACTACATCTACACCTTTCTTGAACACCTCATAGAATCATAGAATGGCCTGGGTTGAAAAGGACCACAAAGATCATCTAGTTTCAGCCCCTCTGCTATGTGCAGGGTCGCCAACCACTAGACCAGGCTGCCCAGAGCCACATCCAGCCTGGCCTTGAATGCTTCCAGGGATGGGGCATCCACAGCCTCCTTGGACAACCTGTTCCAGTGTGTCACCACCCTCTGAGTGAAAAACTTCCTCCTAATATCTAACCTAAACCTCTCCTGTCTCAGTTTAAAACCATTCCCACCTCCAGGATGGTGACTCCACCACCTCCATGGGCAGCCCATTGCAATACCTCACCACTCTTTCTGAGAAGAAATTTTTCCTAATATCCGACCTGATCATAAACTCTCTCTTTTTTTTTTCTTTCTTTTTTTTTTCCCCCCCGGAGTCTCTCAACAAAAAGCTCCTTGTTTCAACCAGGCCAATCTTCTTCCCCTCTGGCTCGTCTTACAGCACAGGGGGACAACTGGTTCCTGTGCCTTTAAGACTTCCTTCTTGAGGGAAGTCCAGCCTTCCTGGACCCCTTTGCTCTTCAAGACTGACTCCCAAGGGATTCTCCCAAACAACATCCTAAACAATTCGAAGTCTGTTCTCTGGAAGTCTGAGGCAACAGTTTTGCTGACCCCCTCCTCAGCTGCTTATAGAACACTTCATCCTGGTTGGGTGGTCTATAACAGACTCCCACCAGGATGTCAGCCTTGTTGGCCTTCCCCCTGATTCTTACCCGTCAGAACTCGACATTATCATTCTCAGTATTGAGCTCTACGATATCAAAACACTCCATAACAGAGAGCCACCCCAACACCCCTCCTTCCTTGCCTATCTCTCCTAAAGAGCTTATAGCCCTCCACTACAGCATTCCAGTTATGAAAATGATCCCATCATGTTTCAGTGATGGCAACTAAGTCATAGTTTTCCTGCTGCATAATGGCTTCTAGCTCATCCTGTTCATTGCCCGTGCTGTGTGTGTTAGTGTAGACACACTTCAGCTGGGCTATTGGTTTCACCCCCTAACCCTGGCATACTGCCCCTAGGCTCATCCCTAGCAAGCCTGGTTTTATCCCCTTCCCAATTCAAACCTAGTTTAAAGCCTTCTTAGTGAGCCCCACCAACTCCTGGGCTAGAATCCTTTTCTCACTTTGACCCAGGTGGACTCCATCCATCACCATCAGGCTTGATGCTGAATAAACTGCCCCATGATTAAAAAAAAAAATAAAAATAAAAATAAAAATCCTTCAATGGCACCAGTCTCTTAGTCATGTATTGATCAGGTGGGTTTTCCCACTCCTCTCAGTATTTTTCCCTGCTACCAAAGGCATCGAGGAAAACACCACCTGAGCTCCTGTTCCATAAATTAACCGCCTTAATGTCTTGAAGTCCCTCTTAATTGCCCTTAGGCTTCTCCCTGCAACCTCATCACTGCCTATCTGAAATAGCAGAAGTGAGTAATAATCAGAGGGCTGTACCAG
Source organism: Pavo muticus (assembly GCA_016647715.1). Classification (NCBI taxonomy): domain Eukaryota; kingdom Metazoa; phylum Chordata; class Aves; order Galliformes; family Phasianidae; genus Pavo; species Pavo muticus. Next base: position 124,857 of record JACDJE010000780.1, read on the forward strand.
ACTAGAGAGCTTCCATGTGATGTCCCTGACCTGGGCCCCAGGGAGGCAGCAGACTTCCCTCTTGAGTAGGGTCCAGTCAACTTATCAGGCCTTCTGTTCCCCTCGTAATGGAGTCACCTATGATAATCACCCTCCTTTTGTTCTTAGCCAAGGCTGTCTTGAGGCATGGGGTTGAGTGCCTCACGCTAGACAGCCCTCTGGATGGGCTTTCTTCACCTTCCTCACTTACCAGTCCTTCAAGTCCCAGGGCCTCATACCTGATCATAGAATCATAGAATCATAGAATTGCTCAGGTTGGAAAAGACCTTAAAGATCATCAAGTCCAACCGCAACCTAACCATACTACCCTAACTTTAACAACCCTCCACTAAATCATGTCCCTGAGCACCACATCCAAATGGTTTTTAAACACATTCAGGGATGGTGACTCAACCACCTCCCTGGGGAGCCAATTCCAGTGCTTAACAACTCTTTCAGTAAAGAAGTTTTTCCTGATATCCAACCTAAACTTACCCTTGCGCAACTTGAGGCTATTTCCCCTCGTCCTGTCACCTGTCACCAGCCCCGCTCTCACTGCAGTCACCTTTCAGGTATTGGAAGAGAGCAATAAGGTCTCCCCTCAGCCTCCTTTTCCCCAGACTAAACAGCCCCAGTTCCTTCAGTCGCTCCTCGTAGGGCATAGTCTCCAAGCTGTTCACCAACCTTGTTGCCCTTCTTTGGACCTGCTCCAGCACCTCAATGTCCTTTCTGTACTGAGGTGCCCAAAACTGAACACAGCACTCGAGGTGAGGCCTCACCAGTGCCGAGTACAGGGGCAGGATTACTTCCCTAGTCCTGCTCACCACACCATTCCTGATCTAAGCCAGGATGCCATTGGCCTTCTTGGCCACCTGGGCACACTGCTGGCTCATATTCAGCCATCAGTACACCAAGGTCCCTTTCCATCAGGCAGCTTTCCAGCCACACCTCCCCAAGCCTGTAGGGTTGCCTGGGGTTGTTGTGACCAAAATGCAGGACCCGACACTTGGCCCTATTGAAACTCATGCAGTTTGCCTTGGCCCATCAATCCAGTCTATCCAGGTCCCTCTGCAGTGCCTTTCTCCCCTCAGGCAGATCAACGCTCCCTCCCAACTTGGTGTCATCTGCAAACTTACTGAGGGTACACTCAATCCCCTTATCAAGATCGTTAATAAAGATGTTAAATACAAGCGGCCCCAGTACCGAGCCCTGGGGGATACCACTCGTGACCGGCAGCCAACTGGATTTAACTCCACTGACCACAACTCTTTGGGCCTGGCCATCCAGCCAGTGTTTCACCCAGCAGAGCATACGGCCATCCAAACTGTGGGCAGCCAGCTTCTCCACGAGGATGTTGTGGGGGACAGTGTCAAAGGCTTTACTGAAGTCCAGGTAGACCACATCAACAGCCTTACCTTCATCCACTAAGCGGGTCACCTTGTCATAGAACGAAATCAGGTTTGTCAAACAGGATCTACCATTCATGAACCCATGCTGACTGGGCCTGATCCCCTGGTTGACCTTTAACTGGTCCATGATGGCTCCCGAGATTATCCATTCCATAACCTTCCCAGGCACCAAGGTGAGACTGATAGGTCTGTAGCTACCAGGATCATCTTTCCAGCCCTTTTTGAAGATGAGTGTCACATTTGCCAGTGTCCAGTCCACCGAGACATTTCTGGTTAGCCAGGACTGCTGAAGAATGATGGAGAGTGGCTTGGCAACCACATCCACCAACTCCCTGAGCACTTTAGGGTGCAATCCATCTGGCCCCATGGACTTGTGAGCATCCAGCTTTCGGAGCAGGTCCAAAACCATTTCATCGTGGAATATGCAGGGCCTATTCTGTTCCCCATCCCTACCTACCAGCGCAAGGGGCTGTGTGCCCAGGGTATAACAAGTCTTAGTATTAAAGACTGAGGCAAAGAAGGCATTAAGTACCTCAGCCTTATCCTGATCCTTGAGGATGGTCAGCACCTTTAAAATTACTTCCTTAAAGTATTCCCAGCCTTCCTGGGCTCCCATGCCCTCCAAAACTACCTCCCAAGGGACCCTCTCAACCATGATCCTAAAGAGGCTTAAGTCTGCCCTCCGGAAGTCCAAGGTGGCAGTTCGGCAGTTCTGCTGACTCCCCTGTGTGGTTCAACGAGGATCGAGAAATCTAGCATCTCGTGATCATTATGCCCCAGACGGCCTCTAACCTTTACATCCCCCACAAGGCCTTCTCTGTTAACAAACAGCAGGTCCAGGATTTTTCTTCCCCTCATTGGCTTCCTCACCAGCTGTGTCAGGAAGTTATCTCCCACACGCTCTAGGAACCTCCCTGTCTGTTCCCTATCTGCTGTATTATAAATCCAGCAGATGTCTGTGAAGTTGAAGTCCCCCACAAGAACAAGGAGGAGAGACTTTGAGACCTCACCCAACTGTCTATAAAGTGTCTCATCCACCTCTTCATCCTGGTTGGGAGGCCTGTAGCAGACTCCCATGATAATGTCAGTCTTATTGGCTTTCGCTTTTATTCTGACCCATAAGCGCTCAACCGTATCATCACCATCATTAATTTCTCATCATTAATTAATTTTCCCTGATGTACAAGGGCACCTGGGAAGGTGAGGTAGACTGGGAGCAGGGCCACCTGCCACCCTGAGCAGGAGCCTGTTTCCATTCCTCCTTGTCTCCCGGGTCCCCTCCTTCTGCCTGGTGGTGAGAGGGTAGGGGATCCACTGCTAATGCAGTGTTGCCCTGGTGCCTCTCTTGCAAGGATGTCAGGGAGCGGTTCCACCAATCTATTTCCCTTTCACACTCTCTGATGCTTCTTAATCTTTCTATCTCCTCCTTTAGCTGTGTCACCAGGCTGAGCATGTCATCCACCTGTTCACGCTGCACACAGGTGGTATCCCCACTACCCCCCAGTATTTGTGCCAGACTCAGTCACTCCCTGCAGCCAGAGACTATGCATGTTTGCATGGGTGCTCAGTCTGGGTTTCTACAGTCTTCTTGGCATTGGCTTTTTGCCAAGTGGAGATCATGGCTTGTCTAGTTCCACTGAGAAGGCAATGGGTGTTAGATGGACTGGTCTCTTCAAGTGGGGAGGAAGACTGCATCCTCTCTGCTCGCCCTGCCTGTGCAAACTGCCGCACCATGCCCTACTGACATGCCATGCCCTGTTTGCACATCCTAATCACAGTGCTCCGGGTCACTGTGCTCCCTAGGGGCTGCCTTTGTATGTGCAGGGATTTGGCCATGTCACTCCTGGCTCCACCTGCACCGTGTCAGAGTCTTCTTTCATCAGGGGCTCTGCTCTTCTCACTTGGAAAGGAGTGGGGGGTTCCCTTGCTCTCCTTGTGCTACTTTTCATGGTTTTCTGCCATGGTTTTGCCTTTCTGCAAAGTGTCCCTCAGTGTGAGCTTCTGCTCTGAAGCTGATCCACTCAAGGTCTTTTAGTTTGCCTTCTTTCAGTTATTGAGTGAACTTTTTAGTGTGTGTTGAGATGAGTAGACAGTATCCACTGTCTCTGAATTAATTTCATTTTAACATCAATTTTGGATTTAAAAAGTGTCATAATTTTATTTTCCAGGTAAGAAATGATGAAGGAAAGGTGATCCGTTTTCACTGTAAACTTTGTGAATGCAGTTTTAATGATCCTAATGCCAAGGAGATGCACTTAAAAGGGAGGCGACACAGACTTCAGTATAAGGTTAGAAGAAATGCTTATGCTTCTATCTGAAAATCCACCAGGTGTCAGCTGACTAATTGCATGGTCTTACATTTAAAGAATAGCTAATGCAAGTGCTATGATTAAGCATTACATAAAAAGATAAAGAAATACATTCACCTTATAGTTTATTTTCTTCGGAGTATAGCTTTTAAAGAAGTAATGTAGACTGTGAAAATGCATTTTGATATTTTTTTTTAAATAATATTTTGAACATTGCTTTTGGGAACATTTGCAACATTAAAATATGGTACGACATGCAAGCAACAGTAGGTTCTTTTATGTTGTTTATTATTCATTTCAAATGGTGTAAAAGAGTAGTGCTTAATGTTTTTGGCAGAGTAGACCACATAAACCCTTTGTGGAGACATTTGAGAAACAAGTGTTTGATATTTTTTCAGTCATGAATGGAGAGAGACCTGTACTGACATACGGTCTGCATTTTGATTATTATAAAATTATGTAGGAAGAATCTACTGTGATCACAGGAAATGTAATGGACCTGCATAATTGTGAAAGGGATTAAAGGAAAAATGTAGAAAAAATGTATTCAGTAATTCATAATTATGTGTCTGTAAGAGGTATCCTTCAGGAACGGTATCAGGAAGCATGCAGTAGTTGAGAGGAAATGTTTCTTTTTATCAGGCTACAGAATAGTCATCCAGCTACAGAATGAACAGCAAATTAATTGCTGTTACATGAAGTATTTTCATCTTAAATTGCTTTAATCCTGATGCAGGTGAAGAGGGAATTCATGCTGTTTGCAATATGTTGTTATTTCTTTAAAATAGTGGACACGTTTCTTCAACTATTCATTCAATGTAGTTCTAAAACTGCATTTTATTCCCCTTGATTTTATTGTAGACAAGCAGCGTGTGTTAAAGATTCCAGAAAAACTGTAACATTGAGATGACATGAGAAAAACCAACATTTCATTCTTTTTTTTTTTTCTGAACTAGAAAAAAGTAAACCCAGATCTACAAGTAGAAGTAAAACCCAGTATTCGAGCAAGAAAAATTCAAGAAGAAAAGATGAGGAAACAGATGCAGAAAGAAGAATACTGGAGAAGGAGAGAAGAGGAAGAACGCTGGAGGATGGAAATGAGGTAATGCATTTGTATTAATAAATGAGACAAAGCTGCAGTCATTAATCTAAAACTAACTGCTTCTGTAGTTTGTTCTTTTGAATGTTATGGGAACTCTACTGTCTTGTTTTAAATTAAATTGTCATTAAAACTTTGAGGTTTTTGTTTATTAGTGTTCAGGCCCTCTGAGGAATGTAGACTTATTAGAATTATTTTGCTATAAACAGCCTCATTTTTACTTATTTTCTGGAGTTCCCTAGTAGTTGCACATGACTACTAGAAAGAAATTAGTGAAGACATCTAAGAATTCATTTAGAATGCTTGGAAGTACTAACAACTATGTAAAGAAAATACTTTGATGCACTTCAGACGATATGAAGAAGACATGTACTGGAGGAGAATGGAGGAAGAGCAGCATCACTGGGATGATCGTCGCAGAATACCAGATGGAGGATATCCTCATGGTCCTCCAGGACCTCTCGGCCTGCTGGGAGTTAGACCAGGAATGCCTCCTCAGCCCCAAGGACCAGCTGTGAGTTTCTTGAGGAGGAAAAAAAATGAAATTTTACTTACCAGGAGGCACAGTTAGGGACTATGAATCATTCAGTGCTGCATTGTCTCCAGTGTTTCTTAATAAAATATTTGGATAGTGAATAAAAAATTATATGCTAATGAAACTGTCTCCCAAAATAAGTCAACTTATATGACAAAAGGATGCCTCAAAGACTGATTATTCTGAAATACAAATCTTTATGGATTTGTGTATAATTTTCTATTTAATTGCATTATACAGTGTTATCTTCTTGATGATTAAAGGTCCCTTCCAACCCAAACTATTCTATGATTCTATAATTGTAGACAAATAAATGGGTAAAAAGTGGTGGAATCATCAGTCTCAGAGGATAATGGTTAGTGGTGGGACCTACTCTACCTTGAGAATGGTAACAAGTGGAGTACTACATGGGTTTATCTTGGGATTTGTCTTGTTAATACCTTATCAATCATCTGAAAGTGATGGAGTGCATGCTTGTCAGGTTCACAGCTGACATGAAACTTAATCAGTTTGGGGTGAGAGAAGAGTCTATGCCTTTGAGGGCAGAGCTGCCATCCAGATGGACCTAGGCATGCCAGAGGAATGGGCTGACACAATAGAATTCTCAAAGACAAATAGCACTGATGCAGGCTGGGGAGTGACAGGCTGGGTAGCAGCCCTACTGAAAGGGACCTGGGGATCTTGGCCGAGAGCAAGCTGAACATGAGCCAACAGTGTGCCCTGACAGCAAGAAATTTCAACAGCATCCTGATCCAAATTAACAGGAGCGTAATCAGTAGATGATGGAAAGCAATCAGCTTCCATTAGACCCAAACTGTAATACTGCATTCAATTTGGCTCTTTCTAGCACAAGAAAGACTTTGATAAATCATAGCAGTTTCAGTGTTGGGTCACCAGACTGGCTGGGGGCTGCAGCACGTGTGCTGTGTGGAGAGACAAAGGCCTGGAGAAGAGAGATCTTCACTAGGTCCTCATAGCCTTCTGATGCCTGTGCCTTATAAAGACACAGGCTGGGCTTTTTCACAGTGGTGAGACAGCTCAAGCTGAGACAACATAGATTCACACAATTTGATCTTGGTTTGCACAGGAAGTTGGTCTATAGACCTTCAGAGGTCCCTTCATATTTGAATTCCTCTTTCTATGAAAGCATCTATAGATACTTTATTTTGCAGCAGTGAATAAGTATGCAAGTATTCCCTGACTGATAAAAAGACATTAGATATTTATGTGAGGAGTACTTTGGATCCGTAGCTTTCATAATTGGTTTTATTTTGATGCAGTTCATATTTCTTCAGACATGATTGTTTGTGAGCAGTGTAAGTTAAGGACTTCTCAGTTCATGTTTTGTTACATTTAAGTGATTTGAGGTTTGAATATTCTGTGAACTTTGAAGTGTACCCACATTTCAAAAATATACTTGTTCCTCCATTTAGCCTCTACGCCGCCCTGACTCCTCTGATGACCGCTATGTGATGACCAAACATGCAACAATATATCCAACAGAGGAGGAACTGCAGGCAGTCCAAAAAATCGTTTCTATTACTGAGCGTGCTTTGAAACTTGTTTCTGACAACATGACTGAACATGAAAAGAACAAGAGCAAGGAGGGAGATGATAAAAAAGACAGCAGTAAAGACAGGTATTTTTATTTTTTAAGAAATTAATATTTTGTTTCTAAAAGTCATTTAATGTTTTTGTTGTTTCTTTTTTGTACTTTCTCAGTGACTTCCAGGGATCCTTTTCTATTTAGGTTTAGATACAGCAAATTTTGATGAGGACTGTGGCCTCAAGAGTAGATGGGATATACCAATTTTATTTCATTTTTCTATCTTCAGGATTAATTTTAAGGTTTTCATATTATTCTAAATGCAACTTCTAACTATAATTTACTTCACAGAGCTTTGAAAGGAGTTTTACGGGTAGGTGTTTTGGCTAAAGGTTTGCTGCTCCGTGGAGACAAAAACGTCAATCTTGTTTTGTTATGTGCTGAGAAGCCTTCAAAGACGTTACTCAGCCATATTGCTGAAAGTCTTCCCAAACAACTCGCAGTAAGTAGCGTTTAGATTTTATNATACTACTACTCTGAAAGGGTGGTCAGGCACTGGAATGGGCTGCCCAGAGAGGTGGTGGAGTCACCGACCCTGGAGGTGTTCAAGGAACGTTTGGATGTTGTGTTGAGGGACATGGTTTAGCGAGAACCATTGGTGATGGGTGAATGGTTGGACTGGATGGTCCTGTGGGTCTTTTCCAACCTTAGTGATTCTATGAAGTCTGTGTAGTCAGTTGTTCTGGCCTATTGGCAAAGTCTTACTAACAAAAGAAATGACAGAATGAAAAATAGCAATTTTTAAATATATGTAATTTCTGTTAGTCACAGGCAGAAATTCATAGACTGAAGAAATATATTTTTCTGGATACAGAACTTTTCCCAACCTGTATGCTAGAAACCCATAATGAGCCAAGGAGCTTTTCAAAAGAAGCCTAAGTTTTTCTAATGTTATAAAATCTTAAGAAGTCTAAACATAGACATTAGAAGCAGCCTCCTTATATACCTAAAAAATAAAAACTAAATTTCAAGAAATTTGTCAATTTCTTACAAGTTAGAAGGAATGATTATTCAAGATTGATTTTTCCAGACTTTAAATCTAGTGTTTCATGCACACAAACACCAGGGCACTGTAATTCATTGTCTTAGGATTAGAATTCTGGGCTAGACTTGAATAAATCCAAAGACATGATCTCTTTCTTTATTTCTTTACTGCTGTTTTTTGCTTTATACTTGAAAACAACTAAATTACTGTTGATAGAACTCAAAAGCTTGGTCCAGAGTGATATAGTGGCATTATGTTAATGCCATGCTCAGGAATTGAAATTTATCAGTTAAATTGAACTAAAATAGATAGGAATGAGCACCTTTAATGAAGAATTGTAATCAACACTGTCTATAGTTACTTGCATGTACCAGAATAGGCATTTATTCTTAGAAAGTGAAAATAAAATGTAACATTTGAAAAACTGTAAAATGAAGTGGTATTGAAACATCTGTTTAATGCTGAAAAAGTTAAGCTATTCTTTACTATTACAAATAACTTCTACAGTTTTTTGAAAAGTTTACAAAAGTAAACAATGGAAATAATCACAGAGAAAAAACAGTATTTAAAATATAGTTTGTCATTAACCATTTTTGATGTGTTAATTTTTGAAACTTTGTTAATCAGTAAGGGTTTTTTTTAAAAAAATACTTGTTTAACATCTGAATTAGTGTTAGCCTATATCCAAGGAAAAAAAATTACTNTTTGGCTTCTTTGAATATGCAAGTATCAGCTTCTGTCTTTCTCTTCAAAAGACTATGTTGATGTCCATTTTCTTCTCCATACTATTCTTGGTCATGTGCTAATAGAAATCTGTTTCCCAATATTTAGGTAATAAGTCCTGAGAAATATGATATCAAGTGCGCAGTCCCAGAAGCAGCAATAATTTTAAATTCATGTGTGGAACCCAAAATGCAAGTTACTATCACGCTGACATCTCCAGTCATTCGGGAGGAGAACATGAGGGATGGAGGTTGGAAAGTTGTTAAAGATGTTACTTCTTTCTTACGTATTTTTATATGTTCATCTATTCTGCTTAAGATGGCATTAAGGTCCTGGAAGGTAACATGCTGGCACAACTAATACTGATTGAAACCTTGTTTTTCAACAACCAGTCTTGGTAAACAACAATTGGTTAAAATAAATGCTGATATTATGCATTTATTTATTTTTTTAAAAATTCTAACTTTATGTCCAACCTCAGCTTTCTGGAAAAGGTACAAACTTGACTAATTTTTCCTCTCTTAAAAAATTACATGGACAACTAACTTTTTTATCAGAAGTGTCTATAAACTGGCTTTCTAGGGCAGTCTTGCCCTAAGAAAAAGATTTTATCCTTTTAGGAAATCAAATCACATGGTTTTGGATTTAAAATGGATCAGTATTACCATCACTTATGCATTCCAATGATCAGTGGCACTTAAAATGCACTTGTTTAATACTTTTGATGGTAATAGTGCTTCTAACTTTAAAATATTTTTTCCAGCTCTCTGAGGTTGCTTTTTAGTCTGGAGTGCTTTTTGTGAGTATATTTAGACTCCTGGTTTTACATCAGTCTTATATCCAACTGGCAAACTGACTAATACAATAAGAAACAGCTTTGTAATTGAACTGAAGCAGAAGTTGTAGCTTGTAAATCAGTTTACGTTTCTGAAGTCTGCAGTTTCTCTGGTGCCAGCAATGTTGCTTTAGGGTCTATTATTTAACACTTTCAAAGCTCCAAAAGCTTTTAAGCCAACAAGCATGATTAATGTCTGCAGTACATTGGTTCTTTTTGTTTATGGGTCAGATAAAATTAACATTTGTTTCCTCTTAATCCTGTATTTTCATAGTTGAAAGACATCATGACAAACAGGGTTCTGGTGTTTGACCACGAACCTACAAATAGGGAATCTGAGGTTATCTTAATGCCTCTCATGCAGATTGAAAAACTTGTATGTATTTATGTATACATGTGCTTGTGTATAAATGTATTTATATAAACCACATTTTTTTTTAATTTCATCTCATCTTTACATGTCCTCTAAAATATTTCAGGTTTTTATACTGCATTAGTGAATGTTCTCTACCTGTGACTAGTGCATCATAAGCAAACTGTGTTAACAAAGTCATCCTGCATAATCAGAAATAAAATTTTCAAGATGCGTTCTGTAATTTGGATGACTTCTGAAGAGTCTTTGAGTGCTTTGTACATGATTTTTAATCTGTGCATATCATACCTAACTATAAACTTTTTGTACGTGTACTGTCACACCTAACCAATACTAGTTTTTTGGCAGTCTTAAGTGTAACATGACTCTTGGTTTGTCTGTGCTGAATCAGACTTTGCATATTGCTTACATTCATAAAGAATACTTTCACTTAAGAGCTTTGATTATTAAATTAGATTAATCATTAGAAGTTAACATTAAACACCATGTTAATTTCTTTAATGTACTGTGCAAAAGTGCAGTATTGATTCTGCCACAATACTCAATTTCAGTTGAATTGTTTCTAGCCTAAAATTTTATGATAGACTAAAATTAAATTTCAAATGCCTACAATCAATCCCTTAATTTATGCCTCCTAAAGGAAACAAATCTGTATTTTTGTCTGACCCACATGAGTTAAAATGATCATTCTGAGTTTATTCACTGTTGAATGCAGTGCTACCTCTAGGCAAGTAAAATCAAGCTAGATTTCTCTGCAAGACATTGAGCAGTATAAAATGAATGTGCAGTAAAGTTCACTCTTGAAATGAGAGAAAATAGAAGACGGTATTGCAAATTATTGCAGCAAAGAAGGTCTTATGAAGACTGTTGCTTATTTGCTGCAAAGTAAACTGTCTATTTGTGCTTCTTTTTTTTCTTACTGCAGCTTCTCATGCTCTTTGTTTTACAATGGTTTAAAGTTTTTGGTTTTTTAGCTTGCTTGGGGAGCTAGTTCAGGTGATAAGGAAGACTTTACTGGCAGAACCAGTTTGAGTAAAGATGAGACTGAGACTTGCACATGGAGTAGAATCATGTGTGATGTGTAATAATCTCATTACATGATAAAAGGCTTAAAAAAAAAAAACAGCTGTGAAATAAAATTGTTATCACATAGCTACTGTTCCTTACAGTATTGTGCGCTTGACAGTTTAACAAATCTGATATATTTGAAGTTCTTTAACCCCTGCTGTGGAATCTTTCCTTCAGCAAGCAAAGTGTACATATTTATAAACACATATATGTATGCACTTGTGTTTGTTTTGTTTTGTTTTGTTTTTTTTATCCTTAGCTAACAGCCCTGGTCCAAAGCCTTCTAGCAGAGGGACTTGATTCCTGTCAGGGGTGGCTGCCAAGACATTGGAAGGATTTTTGACCAAGGTTTTCTAAAGCTCGGTGTCACACCTGCCATATTTTACAAAGGAGGGAGTTTGGGTGCATAGTCCTAGCATTTACTGTTACTTTGGGTTTGATTTTTGTTTTGTTTTTTTTTTCTTTTTGTCTTTGTCTCTTTCCTAGAATTAAGCAGTGTTTACACTAGTTTTGAAACGGTTGACTGGCTAATAAGTATTTCACATAATAAAATTTAACAAAGTTTATATACCTGTTAAGTTTTAATGAAGAAGTAGTGTGGACACAGCATGTCTACCTGAAGATTAACCCCTTATATTTAAACTAGTTATAAATATATTACATAGGGTGAGGATCTGTGATTGTGTTTTGTAAATTAATTCAATTTTGCGTGTTAGCTTAACAAGGTGGTAGGATAGGAGTCTGAATTTAGTTAAATAGTCTTTAAGGGGTTAATCCTAAAATGTGAAACAGGTGCAAAAATCCACAGATTAAATATTACAAGAGTTTACTTATTTTGTTTTACGATCAATATATTCTCAGTGCAATAGAGGTACCTTAGCAACTTTTGGCTTTCACAGTCTTTTTAAATTTCAAAGGTATTTATTTCATTTCTAATATTAGTAGCACAATTTAGATTGACATTTCCAGCACTGAACAAGATTCTGTTCTGTGCACTTTCAATGTAATCATTTTTAGTAAAATTATTTTCCAAATTATCACTTTTCAGAGCTAGAAGTCAAGTAAGTGGAGTTTCAAATTATGTAGTGACTTATTGTGCTAAAAGTTTGCAGTGTCACCTATTTGCATATTAGTTTTAGAAGAATGTAAATAATTGACTGATGAGACTACTAGGCCCAACAAACCCATATTTTTACTTTAAATTTCTCAGTCTTACTTTGCCACTTGTTTTCCTTCTGTGAGTTTTCTCTGAGTGTACCTAATATCTGAGTGTCTCTAATATCCAAGTTGTACTCATTTCATCGATTATCTTACTTGGCACCTCTCTTGTATAGGTTTGGTTTTGTTTTGTGTGTTTGGGCTTGTTAGTTTTAAATGATACCACTTTAAATGTCTTCATTTGCTCTGTAAATGTCTTGTTAGCTTTTTCTTTTCCACTTTAATGTAGAGCTTGTGGGTAAAAATCAAGGATCGGTCCAGTAAAGGGCATCTAGTGGTTGGGGTCTGCTACAGGCCACCTGATCAGGAGGAGCCTGTTGACGAGGCCTTCTTGCTTCAGCTGCAGGAGGTGTCGCGCTCGCGGGCTCTTGTCCTGATGGGGGATTTCAACCACCCGGATATCTGCTGGGATAGCGGCATGGTGGGTGGCAGACAATCCAGGAGATTTCTGGAGTCTGTCAAGGACAACTTCCTGCTCCAGGTAATAGATGGACCAACGCGAGGTGAAGCCTTTCTGGACCTGGTGCTCACTAATGCAGAGGAGAGAATTAGAGAGGTTAAGATTGGAGGCAGCCTGGGCTGTAGTGACCATGCCTTAGTGGAGTTTGTGATCTTGAAGAATGCGGGCCTGCCAAAAAGCAGAGGTAGGACCCTGTGCTTTAGGAGAGCAAACTTCCGGCTGCTCAAGGAACTGCTGAGTGGGATCCCCTGGGAAACTGTCCTTAAGGGCATGGGCGCAGAACAAAGCTGGCAGCTCTTTAAGGACACCCTTCTGAGAGTTCAACGGCTCTCCATCCCCCAGCAGAAGTCGAGCAGGGGAGGTGGGCGACCGTCATGGCTGTGCAAGGACCTGCAGCTTAAACTGAGAGAAACGAGGGAAATGTACAGGAAGTGGAAGCAGGGTTGTGTATCCTGGGAGGAATACAGGGCTGTTGTCCATATGTGTAGAGATAGGATTAGGAAAGCCAGGGCGCAGATGGAGCTGAACTTGGCAAGGGATGTGAAAGATAACAAGGAGGAGTTCTACAGGTACATAGGCAGGAGGAGACAGGCCAAGGAGAGTGTTCCCCCTCTGATGAAAGGTAATGGGGAGCTGGCTTCCTCAGACATAGAAAAAGCTGAGGTACTCAATGAGTGCTTTGCCTCAGTCTTCACGGGTAGTCAGGCTTCCCGTGTCTGCCAGGACC